>PVKB01007447.1:0-34633 GCA_004027205.1 Ctenodactylus gundi | reverse complement strand
TTTTTTTTTTTTTGAAACAGGGTCTCATTCTTGGGAGTTCAGGCTGGTCCTGAACTCACTATGTGGCCCAGGCTGACTTTAAACTCATGGCAATCCTCCTGCCTTAGCCTCTCAAGTGCTGGGATTATAGGCATACACCACCATGCCCAGCTAGGCAAGCACTTAAACCACTGTGCTATTCCTCTAGTCCCTCCTCCTTCTTCTTCTTCTTCTTTTTGCTAGGGTCTTGCTCTGCAGTCCAGGCTAGTCGTAAAGTCACTATGGAGCCCTGGCTGGCCTTGAACTCATAACAGTCGTCCTGCTTCAGCCTCCCTAGTGATGCAAATACAGAAATGTGCCACCACACACAGTTTATTTGGTGCTTGGGAATCAAACTCAGGGCCTTGTGCTTGCTATGCAAGCACTCTAAGCACTGTGCTACTCCTCCAGTGCCAGGATTTGAAGCTTTATGGAGCATGCTGAAGGAAGCATTCAAGATAATTTGGCTGAGGGCTGGAGGAATGGCTCAGTAGTTAAAGTGGCACATGCTTGTAATCCCAGCACTCGGGAGGCTGAAACAGGAGGATTGCCATGAGTCCAAGGCCAGCCTGGGCTCCATAGTGAGTTCAGAACCAGCCTGGGCTACAGAGCAAGACCCTGTCTCAAAAAAAAAAAGTTATTTGGCTGAATATGGTATGGTATGTAGGCCTGGACTCCCAGCATTGGGAGACAGAGGCAGGAGGATTATAAATTAATGCCCAGCCCAGTAATTTAGCAGTTTAGTGAGATTCTGTCTCAAGATTAAAAATACTAAAAATGACTGAGGATGCAGCTAAATACAAAAGTCTGGTTTCAACCTCCAGTACTGTAATAAATAAATAAATTGCTGGACCTGCAATCCCTGCACTCTGGTAGGGTAGCCTGAGGCAGGAGATTGCTGTGAGTTGGGCTATGTAGTGAGTTCAAAACCAGCCTGGGACTGTAGACCCTATCTTAAATATATAAAACAAAAAGAAACAAATTTAAAAAATTAAAACCCAGCCTGGCCAATTTAGTGATTTAACAAAATTGTCTGAAAATCAAAACCAAAAAATTGGCTAGGAATGTAGTACAGTGCAGTTATTCTAGGTTCAACCCCCGGTATCACACACACACACACACACACACACACACACACACACACACACACACACACACACAAGTAAGCTGACACTGAGCCTTCCTTTAAGAGCACAGTCCAGTGGTTAGAGTATTTATTTGCCTAGCACATATAAGGTCCTGGGTTCAGTTTTACACTATGACATAAAAATTAGCCAGGCATGGTGTGCCTGTAATCTGAGGCAGGAGGATTGTTGTGATTGTTGTGATTTCAAGGCCTGGGCTACATAGTGAGACCCTGTCTGAATACATAAGTAAATAACATTACAATGTAGAGTCAGGATGCAGTCACATAGAGGGCCTAACCTAGGGAACAGGGTGTGCCTCAGTGGTTGGGCATGTGCTTAACATGTACAAAGCACTGTGTTCAATCCCTAGCACCACAGTAGTAATATTAATAGCAGGCACAGGAGCACTTGCCTGTAATTCCAGCTGTGCAGGAGGATGAGGCAGGAAGATGGCCAACTTGAGGCCAGCCTGAACAATTTGTCAAAATTTTGTCCAAAATAATGGAAGTAATATCCAGCCCCATGGGTAAGCAACAGAGAGAAACAATCCTGGGCAGAATTTTAAAACTCCCCAGAGCCAGCTATGCTGAGCCCTTATCCTCCACAGGTGAAAAGCAGATGCGCTTCAGCCTCTCGGACCTTCCCTACGATGTGAACTCGGGTGGCTACGAAAAGGACGTGGAGTTGGTGGCGCACCACGGCCTGGAGCCTGGCTTTGGAGGTTCTCTGGCCTTTGTGGGTGCAGAGCATCTACGTCCTCTCCGCCTTCCACCCACCAATTGCATCTCAGAACTCACGCCTGTCATCAGCTCTGTCTATACCCAGATGCAGCCCCTCCCTGGTCGACTGGATCTTCCAGGGTCCCGAGAAGCAGGTGAGGGGCCAGAGGACCTGGGGGATGGAGGTCCTCTGCTCTACCGGGCGCGAGGTCCCCTGGGTGACCCTGGGGCATCCCCCAGCAATGGCTGCCAGGACTCCACCGACACAGAGAGCAACCACGAAGACCGGGTTGGGGGGGCAGTGTCCCTCCCTCAGGGTCCCCCACCCCAGCCACCTCCCACCCTGGTGGTGGGCCGGCACAGTCCCGCCTATGCCAAAGAGGACCCCAAGCCACAGGAGGGGTTGTTGCGGGGCACCCCAGGCCCCTCCAAGGAAGTGCTCCGAGTGGTTGGCGAGAGTGGTGAGCCTGTGAAAGCCTTCAAGTGTGAGCACTGCCGCATCCTCTTCCTGGACCACGTCATGTTCACCATCCACATGGGCTGCCATGGCTTCAGAGACCCTTTTGAGTGCAACATCTGTGGTTACCACAGCCAGGACCGGTACGAATTCTCTTCCCACATTGTCCGGGGGGAGCACAAGGTGGGCTAGTGACCTCTACCCCTGCCCTGAGTCCACCGCCCCACTGCCCTACGTACAGGTGTCTGGCTCTGACCCACCATACCCCAAGGAATTTTCCATTGCAGTCCCCACTACACCTGCCCCATGCCCCTGTTTGCCTTTTCTTCTCTGTCCTGACCGATTTAAGCATTGCGATGAAACAGGTCTTTTCTTCTGCTTCTTCCGTTTCTCTTCTCCCCTCACTCCAGCATATCCACTGAGTTCTTATTAGTTGGCTGGTTTTCCTTCTGCCTTTCTTATGGCAGTCCCTTGCGTCTCCTCCCACTCTTGCCCACAGCTCCCTTCTACTCTAGACCTCATTTTTTCTCCTTGATCCCGCATCCAAGAGCCCAAGGGGCTGGAAGCTCTTCGAAGGAAGAGACCTGGAGTTTCTTGCTTTAATCCTCTCAACTGTATCAGCGATTGCAGTTCCATGCTGATACCGCCTAGGGGCCCCACCTTAGCTCTGTGGCATTATCTCCTCTCTGGGACCCTTCAACTGGTACTCCATACCTCTAGTGCCCTCTCACCTTAGGCAGCTTGCACTGTTGAGTGAGGAACTCCTTATGTGGAAGTAGGAGGAGCTGCAGAAATTCTGCTAGGCACTGTGGGGCTAGGGGTCTTCTTGACTCCCACCGGAAGCCGAGCTCCAAAAGCCTGCATTCAGGACCTCCCTCCAGGACGAAATGTCCTTCTTCTCTCTCTCCAGCCCGCCCCCTCCACCACTCTGGCCTCTTCAGCCTGCCGCTCCACTCTGGGCTCTTTCCTCTCCTCCGAGCGCCCCCTTTTATACCTCAGGGGCCAAGGCTAGCTCTGCAGCCCTCCCTCTCTGACATACTGGGAGCCACAGGTGCCTGGGAAGGGGTTTGATCCAAAATATCTCTCTTCCACTTCCCACACTCCTTCACGCTAGTGACCTCCCTGGGCCCTCAGGGACTCCATTAGTCTGCATCCTATGAGACACTGGTCGGTGTGACCTGATAACCAGAGGGTCTTTCCCCCGCCCCCGGGTCATGCTGCCTTCTTCCTCTCCTCCCAGCCAGAGCCGCCCTCTCACTCCTGGACTCCTGGGCCCGGTTCTTAACTATCAGTGACAGGAAGAAGGGGATGTCTCTTTTCTCTCTTTCAGTGTAACCAAAAATTCTCCCTGGATGTGCAAAGATATGTGCCCCTTACCCATTCCAGCCTGTGCCAGGAAGGACGGGCTGGGCACACTAACTGGGTCGCCCTTCGCTGGCCCTTTTCCCAGCCCCAGACCTAGGGCAGGAGGGGCACGCGTCTCCTGGCTGCTGCAGAGACCCCTGGCTGCTTGAGAAGGGGGAGCAGGGGGCACAACTCCGCGGGAGGGGAGGTCGCTCCCTACAGGGGCCCCTGCCGGAGCCACAGCCGTCCCACTCTCCGCTTCCTTAAGATTCAAACCAAAGGCTGTTTTTCTACATTTAAAGAAAAATAATAAAAACCAAACACAGCACCTCACAAGATATCACTATTGGTCCTCCTCCTCTTCCTTTCCTTCCTTCTCTTCCCTCAGCTGGCTCTCCGGCCTCTCCTGCTTTCCTGGCTCCCTGTCAGGGGTCTCTGGGGAAGGGGAGATGGCCCTCGCTGGGGCTCAGACTACCTTCGCCTGTCCTGGGGAGGGACGACACTTTCTCCTCTTCCACCTCTTCCCCATTATGTGGTTTCCCATGAGAACCAGATTGGCAGGGACAGGCCGTGAGGGGGGACCGTCCCAATCGTCCTCCGAGTAGGTGCTGCCCAAGGCGGGGGGCGGAGGGCGCCGCTCCGCGCCAGTGGCGCCTCTCCTGGGCCGGCTCCTCCGCAGCCCCTTGGGCACTTGCTGCTCGTACAGGTGCAACAGAGCTGAGGTGGACATCCGTTTCTCCTGAGCTGCTCTGGTTGTTGGACCCCTTCCTGTGAGACCTACCCCTCCCACATCTGTGTCCGCTGCGCACCTGGTGACATCTCACAAGGGTGGTCCCTCCCTTCCGGGATATTGGAGCCTTAGGATGCCCCATCCCTCCTCTAGTCACGTCGTTCCTGTAGCCTCCTGGCATGGGAAGGAGGTACAGCAGAGGCTGGAAGGGCCAGGCCAGGTGCTCGGGCGGGAGAGGAGCGCCCGTTCTCCAGACCATCACTGCACTTTAACCAGGGCCTCAGGCACAACTCCTCACCAGGCCTGCCTGCTCTGGAGCCTCTGACGACCTCGCGCCCTCCCAGCTCCTTCTGTATAGAAAAAAATTAAGGAAAAACCACACACGGTGAAACCCATGTCGAGAAAAGAGGTGTTTCCTTTTATATTGCTACTCAAAATCAATGCCACAAAAATAATTTCTAAGTAGACACTTTTCCAGAACTTTGTTTTTTCATGTCAGTGTCCAAGCTGCGGTTGGGATTTTGTAATACTTCTGGCAGCTTCTTTCCTGTGTATATAATATATATATATATATATATTTTTAATCAGAAGTTATGAAGAACAAAATAGGAGAAAAGAAATTTACAAACAGAAGCAAGTGCAATACCACCTCTTTTCCCCCCCAGGGTTTCCTCTGTGGCCGCCTCTGCGTTTCCTTGGGTCCTCTCCCCTGTCTCTCTGTTCCCCTCCCTGCCCCCCTTTTTTAAAGAGTTTTTCTCCTTTCTGAAGGGGAGTTAAACTAGCTTTTGAAACTTATTGCAAAGCATTTTGTATATGTAATATATTGTAACTAAATATTTGTGTAATGGAGATATACTACTGTAAGTTTTGTACTGTACTGGCTGAAGGTCTGTTATAAATAAACATGAGTAACTTAACTGTTGCTTTTACAGACTGCCTTTGCCTTGCTGTTCTACTGAGAGGGAGGGGCCTCCTGCAGCCTGGTGTACTACCACTGGTCAGGTTAGGGATGAACAAGTCTCAGAGGAAGTGAGACAAGCGTGCCCAAGCTATTGATGTGTGAGATCAGAGTTCTCAGCCTGGAAGGGAGAGGACATTTTCCTGTCCTCAGTGCCTTTAGATAGTCACCAATTTTTTTTCTTTTGTGATACTGGGGACTGAACCCAGGGCCACATTCATGCTGAGCAACTGTTCTATCACTGCACTGTTTCCCCAGCCCTATTTATTTACTTACCTATTTATTTGAAACAGGGTCTTGCTCTATAGTAGTCACAGATGGTTGTAAACTTACTGTGTAACCCAAGCTGACCTTGAACACGGGGCAATCCTCCTGTCTCAGCCTCCTGACTGCTGTGATCATAGTCATGTGCCACCACACCTGTTTTATATAGTGCTGGGGATTTGAACCCAGGGCCTTGTGCTTGCTAGGCAAGCACTCTAATTGCTAAGCTATACCCTTAGCCCTATAATTTTATTTTGAGATAAAGTCTTGCTAAACTGCAGAAACTAGCTTCAAATTTCAAATTTGTGATCCTCCTACCTATGCCTTTACATATATGTGCTACCACACCTGGAATTTTTTTTTTTCTTTCTAAGAATTCAGACTCTGGCCTTCACAATGACCTACATCCCTAGCCCATTTTTTTTTTACTCCAACTTATTTTTTTATTTACATATCACATCCCCTTCCCCTAAACTCCCTTACGCACCCCCCACATCTCTTTTCCCTTTCTACAAAGTCTATAGATGAAATCTCAGTGTTGTTTTGATTTGCATTTCTCTGATCCCAGCCTATGTTTTATATTTATTTGTATTTATTGTTTATTTACTTTAATACTAGAGATTGAACCAAGGACCATCACACTCAGCTACCCTCACATTCCATGCATTCTTTATTTTTTTGTTTATTGTGGTACTGGGAATCAGCCCAGGCCTTCACACTGACCTGCACCCCATTATTTTTAAATTTTTATTTTATTTAGAGACCAGGTCTCTCTCTCTAGTACAGACTGGTCCTGAACTTACTATATAGCCCAGACTGGCATTGAACTCCCAGCAATCCTCCTACCTCAGCCTCTGGAATGCTGGGATTATAGGCATGTGCCACCATGCAGGGCTTCCGTTTTTATTTTTGCCACCATGCCCAGCTATTATGTGGTGCTGGAGAATCGAACCCAGGGCCTTGTGCTTGCTCGGCAAGTGCTCTAACCACTGTGCTATTTCTCCAGCCCCATCCCATATCCCCTTGTAAACATCTTAACTTGCGCACGCGCGCGCGCGCGCGCGCGCGTGTGTGTGTGTGTGTGTGTGTGTGTGATACTGGGATCAACCCCAGGACCTCATACATGCTAACAAGCATTAAGCCACACTCCCTGCCCCAGACTCATCAGACATTTGGTGAGTATCTCTGTGTCCAAAACATGTCTTCCTAGGGAGATACAGGTCATAGTAACGTGACTGTGACGAAAGAACCCACCAACCTGAGCGTGGCGTTGATGCCAGCACTGTAGCGAGTCTTCACTCCATTGGAGAAACACCTATGAAGGAAGGACCATCGTTAGTGAAGAAACAAACCCCAAGAGAGATAAGATGAGCTGCCCAAAGCATGTCACAGATCCAGGCATGTGGCACGTGTCTGTCATCCCAAAACTGTGGGAGGTGGAGGCAGGAGGATTGCAAATTCAAGCCCAGTTTGGGCAACACAGCAATTTAGCAAGACCCTGTCTCAAAATCAAAAGGAAAAGTAAGCTGGAGATGTAGCCCACTCATAAAGGCCTGGGTTTAAAGCTGACAGAATAGAACGGTAAGTAGGGTTGCAAGGCTAGTAATGGGAAGATCGTAAGTTTGAATCCTAGGGCAGTTGTAGAACTAATGCTAGCGCAAGCACAGTAATGAGGCCAATTCAAGGATGCCCCCTAGCGGTAGGTACAGGTTAGGGTCCTAGTAAGCAAGAAAGGTTCCAGAACCCTCTTAAAAAGACCCTAGGTTCAAATCCTGTAAAGAAACAAGTCCAAAGGTAAAACAAGGCAGAAACATCAGTTTGAGACTTCCGTAAATATTAATTATTTTCTGTCCCCTTCGCTCTGAAATTTCTCCCACTGCTGTTCTGTGTAGTAATGTCTGCCTTCAGTTTTCCATGAGATTACGATGAAGTTAAAAAAGGGAGACATTCACTGGGACTGGTGGTGCAGGTCTGTAATCCCAGTGCTCTGGGAGACTGAGGTAGGATAACCACAGGTTGGAGCCCATGCTGGGTAATTAGCAACCTATTAGACCTATATCAAAATAAAAATTACAAAAAAAATTAAAAATGGCTGGGAGTGTAGTTCAGCATGAAGGCCATGGGTTCAATTGCCAATATGGCAATAAATAAAAATTGAAGACACTCTCATCTAGAGTACATTATTTACCATGCCCACTGAAACTCTAAAACTAGCTTCTTCTTCTTTATTTATTTATGTACTAGGAAGCCACTCTCACTTTTTTTTTTTTTGAGACAGTGTCTCATTCTGTAGCCCAGTCTAGCCTTGGCCTCGTGGCAATCCCTCTGCCTCAGCCTACCGAGTATTGGGATTACTAGGGCTGGAATTACAGGAGTACTAGGATTACAGGAGTGCACCACCACACCCACTTTATGTGGTGCTGGGGAGTCGAACCAACCCAGGCCCTCATGCTTACAAGGCAAGCACTTTAACCACTGTACCATTCCTCCAGCCCCTACATCCATTTTTTAAAATTGCTGATTCTGAGACAGGGTCTCATCAAGTTGCTAAATTGTCCAGGCTGGGCTCAAACTTGTGATCATCCTGTCTCTACTTCCCAGAGTGCTGGGATTATAGGTCTGTGCCACCAGGTCCAACTAAAGTAACAAATTCAGGGCTGGTGCATGTCTCAAAAGCTAAGTGCTTGCTTAGCAAGCTCAAGGTCCTGGGTTCAATTCCCAGCCCCACATAAATCAGGTGTGGTGGTACACTATAATCCCAACACTCTGGAGGCTGAGGCAGGATTGCCTTGTCTTTGAGGCCAGCCTGAGCACTACAGTGAGTTCAAGACCTATCTTGTTTACAGAGCAAGACCCTATCTCAAATTTTTAAAAAAGAGTAAAAAAAAAAAAAAGACAAAAATACTTGCTTCAACTTCAGAACAAAAATCAGAAAATAAACTAGGCATGGCATCTTATGTTTGTAATGCCAGCTACTCAGGAGGGTAGATAGGATTGTGGACAGCCTAGGCAGCTGAAAAAGACACTTTCAGGGGAAAAAGGGGGTGGGGGTAGAATTGCTGTGGAATAACTCAGGCTCCTTGGGTCAATCCCTAGGACTGAAAAAAAGAATTAGAGGGGATGGAGGAATGGCACAGCAGTCAAAATGTGCCACCAGGCCCAGCTTTATATGGTGCTGAGGAATCAAACTCAAGACCTCACGCTTTCAAGGCAAGTGCTTTAACCGCTGTGCCATTCCCTAGCCCCTCAGCTGACTTTTTGAGGCAGGATCTTGCTAAATCTGTACATTGCTCAGACTGAACTTCAGCTTGAAATTCTTCTGCTTCAGCCTCTCTGAGTGCTGGAATTATAAGGTGTGTACCACCATGACTGGTCCTTTTAATTTTTATTGAAATTTTATGTAATTTAACCAAACCTTCAATATTTTAGGCTTTGGAAAGTTTGTTTTGTCATACTGAGGGTTGAATCCAGAGTCTTCACACAGAGCTACATCCCCATCCTTTATTATTTGAGACAGGCTCTCGCTGTCACTAAATTGCTCAAATGGGGGTCTCAAACTTGTGATCCTCCTATCTCAGCCTTCAAGAGTGCTGAGACTGAGGTCTGATTGACCAAGCCTCATTTCAACTCATGTTTTTAAAAACCCTTCCTGCGTTACGGGGTATAGTTCTGTGGGTAGGTCACTTGCCTAACAACCACAAGGCCCTGAGTTCGATTCCCCAGCACCACATAAATCGGGTGTGGCGGCACTTCAGAGGCCGTGAATTCTAGCCCAGCCTAGGCCACAAAGTGAGTTCAGGACCAGCCTGGACTGCAGAGGGAGACCTTGTCTCAAAAAAGAAAAACAAGAAAACACTAACCAAGCATGATGGCGCATGATGGCACATTCCTGTAATCTCAGCATTCGGGAGGCTGAGGCAGAATGATTACTGTGAGTTCAAGGGCAGTTTGGGACACATAGTGAGTTAGTGAGTTCGAGACCAGCCTGTAGTAAACATCCTTGGGTATAAAGGGTGGATAGCTAACAGTTCCAACACTAAGGCAATTCTCTGCGGTCTCTTATTATGGGCTATTGACTGCACTGAAAGTGGGAATTCACAAAATATTTTGTTTCTTCCCAGGACTTTCACTTTGTAATTCCATAGCTAGTAGCAGGATGTCAGGGAAATTTAGCAAAGACAGCCGGCAGACGCATAGCGCCGCCTTTAGTCTAAGGACGAGGGCCAGGGGCCTCCAGGTTTCGTACTACCACTCCCGCCATGCACCTCTTTCCTCAAACACCAATTCCCCTCCTCCGCCCCCAAGTCCTCTAGTAGCGTGAGCGTCTTGTAACCTAGCGCCAGGCCACTTCCGCTCCTGGAGACACAGAAATCGGAAATTAGCCAGAATTACATCCGGGTACAGCGTCGCAATGCTTACTGGGAAACGTATAACTCTAATTTTCTTCCGCCATTATAATAAATAGTCCCTTACGTATTCTTTCTCATGGATAAATAAACTGTAGGAACCGCTTTTCCCTCTAGACTTGAACATAAATGCAAATAGTAAAAAAAGTCTGAGAAAATTGCATTGTCCTTCTTAACGCTCGTCGCCGAATTGTTTTTCCGGAGTGAGCGTAGGGATATTGTGATATATAAGAGGCCCCAACCGAGAGACGGATCCTCTTTCGGGTCCTCGCTTCCAAGATGGTGAGTTCTGGCGCGTGGTGAGCTTGGAAAATTGGGTAAAAGCTGAAAAGCGCAGAGCAGAGGTTGGGATTGGGGGATGTGGAAGCCTGTATAGGGGCTGATTAGCGGGGGACGTGTGTGTACGTTCCTGGGTGGGGGAAACAGGCTGTCTAGCCGCTTTTCTGCGGGTAGCCGGCAGGGAAGGCGGTTGAGGCTGGTTCAGTTGTACCCCTTTCTAAGAGGATTTTTTATCCTGACGCAGACCAAAAAAAGAAGGAACAATGGTCGTGCCAAAAAGGGCCGCGGCCACGTGCAGCCTATTCGCTGCACGAACTGCGCCCGTTGCGTGCCTAAGGATAAGGCCATTAAGAAGTTCGTCATCCGAAACATAGTGGAGGCCGCCGCTGTCCGGGACATTTCCGAGGCGAGCGTCTTCGATGGTAAGTGCCCGTTACGAGCTTTTGAAAGGGATCCGCGACCGGAAGTCCCTCCCCAGGGTCGTTCTGCTCTGTCTCGCTCAGCGCGTTCCTTGAGTATCCAAAGCCGTTTACTTGTATCCGAAATGAGCTATTGGCACGAGGACGGTACTTTGGCTTTCTTTTGTGAGAGACGGTAGCTTATTGTGGAGTCAAATAGGGGGTAAAAGCGTCCACTGACCGGAGGGGTCCTAGAAGCTGTTGCAGTCTCTGTCATTTGAGCTTCGGGAAGAGTGATTCCATGGTAGAGTATGCACGTTTTACTTGTAGGCTGGAGTCTTGGTTTGGGACTAGCTGGTAAGATTCCAGGGACGCTTCTGAAAGTAGAAGCCTGGGCAGTGTAATAGTCTTCGAATTAGTGAAGAGCACTTAAGTGCTTGGGGATATGTACAGATAAGTGAGAGCAGTCTAGCTCACTGTACCATGCATGATTCGGGGAACGGCATGGTAAAGCTTTGTTTTTCCGAAAACAGACTGCTTAGGAAATGCTTGGGAGGAACTGGACTCTTGGCTTATTGTGCAAACTGGATTTGGTTCCCGCGGTGTTAAAGATGGGCTTGGAGGGGTATTGTTATTCATCATAGAGTTACACAGATGTGCTTAGTTACCTCTATGTATGTAGAAGCTGACTAGTTGATGAGAATGGACATTTGTGGGTGTGCCTGATGGGCAGTTTTAGCTTGAGAAAATTAGTGCGTGTAATTAGGCCGGGGTTGGATTCAGTAATATTAAAAATAATGTGAAGTGTGTATATAATAACATAACTACCTGTGTGTCAGCTTACGTGCTTCCCAAGCTCTACGTGAAGCTCCATTACTGTGTGAGCTGTGCCATTCACAGCAAGGTGGTCAGGAATCGTTCTCGGGAAGCCCGGAAGGACCGAACACCCCCACCCAGATTTAGACCTGCTGTGAGTATTTTAAAGGGATATGAGGCCAGGCCAAGTGGTGTAGGCCTGTAATCCTGACACTCTTGACAGGCTGAGGCAGAAGAGTCCCAAATTTAAGCCCAGCCTGGTTCAAGTCCCTGTCTCAACTAAACAGTAAAAAGTGGCTGGAAATGTATCTCAGAGTGACACCTTACATTCAGATGACAGATAAAAGACAGCTGAGGGGAGCTGGAGGAATAGCACAGCAGTTAGCACACTTGCCCAGGCCCGGGATTCGACTCCCCAGCACCACGTAACCTGTGTGTGGTGGCAAACAGCTGTAATACCAGCACTCAGAAGGCTGAGTCAGGAGGATTGCTTAGAGTTTGAGGCCAGCCTGGGCTACATAGTTCAGTTCCAGCTTGGACAACAGAGCAGGACCCTGTCTCAAAAAAAAAAAAAAAAGATAACTGAGGTCCAAAGGAATGTCAAATTAAGGTCTTCATCTAGGAAGACAGGTCTAGGAGACCCACAGCTGAAACTTGGAGACATCTCAAGAGCTGCAGGAAGCTGGCTGGAGGAGTGCACAGTGTTTAGAGCAGCCCTGAATTTGATTTCCCAGTACTACATAAACTGGCATGGTGGCATATGCCTGTAATCCCAGCACTCCAGAGGCTGAAGCAGGAGGATTGTTGTGAGTTTGACGTCAACCTGGGCTAAAGCTTTGTGTTGTGACTTACACAACTACAGCTGAGGCACAAGGTTTGAAAGTTTGAGGCCAGTATGGGTGATGTGACAAGGCCTGTCTCAGAAAGACTTGGAGAGGTAGTACAGCATTCCTTGGGTGTTCAATCTGTAGAAAAAGTTGCTAGATGCAGTAGTGTGGTCTTCGTAATTGCCAACTTTCCACAGATTTCATGGCTTGAATGCATTGTTAAGTGTTGTGAAGCTACTTTTAGAGGAGGGTATATTGATGCTGACCCTATATTCTGTTATTCTGTTTAGTTTTTTTGAGACAGGGTCTTGCTCTAGCCCAGACTGGCCTTGGACACAGGGCAGTCCGCCTGCCTCAGCCTCCCGAGTGCTGGGATTACAGGCAAGTCACCAAGCCCAGGTTTTTTTTATGTGGTGATCCATAATCAAACTCAGGTACTTAGCATTTTCTAGGCAAGCACTTTAACAGCTGAACTATTTCTCCAGCCCCCTGTTTAGTTTTTGTTGAGACAGAATCTTCAGAGGTCTACACCAGTCCTGGTTGCATGGGCTGGGGTAAAACTGTCCCAGGTTTCCACGCAGCTAAGGTGAGAGATGCACACCACCACTCTGAGCCTCAGATCCACAGTGGTGGTGGCTTGAGAGGTACTGGGGGATTGAACTCAAAGCCTTAGACTGAGCTCCATCATTAGTTCAATTTGAGGCAGTATCTCATAAATTGCTAAAAAGCCCAGGGTGGGCTTGAATTTGGGATCTGACTCGTCAGCCTCCCAAATAGCCTGGGTTGCAGGCTTGAGCCACTGTACCTGGGTGGATCTATGGCTTTTAATTACTTTTTCATTTCTTTGTTTTTCAGGGTGCTGCCCCACGTCCACCACCAAAGCCCATGTAAAAAGCTGAGTCTTAATGGACTGAAGAAAAACTATTGTGGCAAAGAATAATAAAATGGAAATTAAACTATATAGCGTGTTGAGAGTGTGTGTATGCATGCTGTATCCAAGTATTTTCCATTCTTTTTGTAGGAGAGAAAACTTTGTGCTTTGAGCTAAATCTTAATTCATTTATATTTATAACTTTCCTGACTTGAATAGCTGTGTGAAAAAGCATTTTAGACATGTGAGTGTTGGCTTAATTCAACCTATTCAAGTTAGTCTGCGTCCTTTTTTTTTTATTTGAAGGCAATTTTTTGAGGGCTGGGGGAATTATAGCAGTTAAAGCACTTGCCTAACAAGCTCAAGACCCTGGGTTTAATTCTCCAGCATCTTATAAGATGGGTTTGATGGTACACGCCTGTAATCCCAGTACTTGGCAATTTTTAGAGGAAAATATAGAAGGCAATACAAGACCCTGGGTTTGGCTCCTCAGCAACGCAAACGGTATAATGGTGGATGCCTGTCATAGCGGCACTCGGGAGGCTGAGGCAAGAGGAGGTGTAGGTCAGCCTGAGCTACAGAGCAAGATTCCATCTCAACTGAAACTGAGGTGTCATACTGCTAATGTATGAAAAGAGGCTTGTCCCTTGCTTTGTATGACAACGCAGAAATTAAGTTAGAGGGTTTTATGTTCGGCTAAAGTTAATTGGTAGGTACATTTTTAAAGGTTGGCTGTTGAGTGTTTTTCCTTGGCAACTTCTACATTTTGATGTACCTTGTGCTAGAAAGCACTTTGGAAGTGATTGAGTGCAGGGAGAAGGTAGAGTGGAAGTGGGCCTGTTAATGTGAAATTCCTTCAGACTCATACTAAGAATTGCTGTCTGTGTTCTGGAACAGGTTAGAGTTTTCCAAAACACTGAATGTAAGGAGTGTTGTGAGACATTGCTGGGGGTCGCATGGTGGTCGTGAGGCATTTCTCTGCCCTTGTCTGTAAGTACCCTTTCCCAAGAGAAATCCAAGGCAAAAGTGAACATAAAACCTGATGACACGGGGCTGGACACATAGCACAGCAGAGGTTAGGGCGCTTGCCTCAGGAGCACAAGGCCCTGGTGTGGATTCCCCAGCATCACATAATCTGGGCATGGCAGCAGTCAACCTGTGCAATCTCAGCAGTGGCAGGAGGATTGCTATGAATTGGTTTGGTGTGTGTAGTTCAGGACCAGCCCAGACTACTGAGCAACACTTTCTCATGAGAAAGGACACCTTGATGGTGCAGATGGAGGCTTGCAGGGTGTAATTCCAGCACACTAGAAGCATACGGCAGGAGAATCAGCATGAGTCCATCAGCCTGGGCTACCTTGTCAAAAGAAGCATGGGACTGGCTCAGTAATTCTATCTGGAGTGTTACGTAGCATGCAAAAGACCCTCAAGAAAAGAAGCGGGTGGGCTGGAGGAATGGCTTGGTGGCTAAAGCTGCTTGCTTAGCAAGCGCTAAGTCAAGTAGTAAGTACCCGAGTTTGATTCCGCAGCCCCACATAAGCTGGGCGTGGTGGTGTGTGCCTGTAATCCCAGCACGTGGGAGGTTGAGGCAAGATGATTGCAGCAAGTCCAAGGCCAGCCTGGGCTACAGAGCAAGAGCCTGTCTCAAAAGAAAAAAAAAAAAAACAGGCAATGGAGCTCAGTGCCTGTGTTCGAGCCCCAATCCTGGGGAGGAAGCCTGGGGCTGGGGAGGGAGCCTGCTTAACAGATTCATAGAGCTAAGTCAGGGTCCTGGGTATATGTATGCAATTGATTTAAGGTCTCCTAAAATATTTTTTGAGGTGGGCTAGAGAAGTAGCACAGCAGTTAGAGCACTTGCGTAACAAGCATAAGGCTCTGGGTTCAGTTCCCCAGCACCACATAAACTGGTTATGGTGGTATATACCTATAATCAGCACTAGGGATCCTGAGGTAGGAGAGTCACAGAGTTTAAGGCCAGCCTGGATAGGAAGCAACAGCCTGTCTCCAAAAAAAAAAAAAAAAAAAAAAAAAAAAAAAAAAAAAAAAAAAAAAAAAAAAAAAAAAAAAAAAAAAAAAGGCCTGGGGAGCAATTAAAGTACTTGCCTAGCAACCTCAGTGGACTGGGTTTGATTCTCCAGTACCACACAAACTGGGCCCAGTGGTACAGGTGTGTAATGCCAGCACTGAGAGGCTGCAACAGGAATAATCAATCACAAGTGTGAACCAGTTTGGGCAAGTTAACAACTGGTGAGATTGTGCCTCAGTATTTAAAAATGGGGCCTGGAAACAGAGCTCAGTGGTTAAAGCACAAGTTCAATTCCACAGCACCACATAAATTTTTGAGTGCAAGGTCCTGGGTTCAATACCCTTTCACCACTTAAATTGAGAGTGGTGATGCACGCCTGTAATCCCAGAATTTGAGAGGCTGAGCAGGTGGGTTGCTGTGGGGCCAGCCTGGACTACAGAGCAAGATCTTGTCTCTGAATATATGTATTTTTAAAAAATGGCTGGGGTGTAGCTTAGTGGGAAGGCTTTGGAGAAAAAGATAACCTCAGGCTAGATTTTTTTTTTTTTTTTTGAGAAGGTCTCACTCTAGTCCAGGCTGGACTTAGCTCACAGCAATCCTTCCTCAGCCTCCCCCATGCTGGGATGACAAGCATGTGCCTGTTTATGTGGTGCAGGGGAATCGAACTCCACCTTGCACTTGCTGGGCAAGCACTTCAACCGCTGTGCTATTCTGACAGCCCTGGGCAGGGAGCTTTGAAGACAGGGAAAGGTGAAGGTGAGCCGGCACAGCCCACATAACCTCCAGTACTTTGTGACAAGCAATCAGACGTATGGTCTCGTGTTTGGTGGGGCACGGCTCCTTGATAACTAACACGCTCTGGGTGCTTCTGAATGATGGATTCACTCTGACTGTGCAATTGCCAACACTGCACATTCAAATTGATTATTTGGTTCCTTGGTAGGAGTTTTAGTTCCAAACGCACGAGAGCCTAGTCTTCCTCTGATGAATGCCTGCTTTCGATGTCATTTGAGGTGACTCATCATTTTGGGACCTTGGAACCAAAACCATTTGTGCCCCTCTATTGTACACAATCCACTCCTCATCACCATTATCATTCTGGGCTACAGAATGACACCCTGTCTCAAACAAAAAGCTGGGAATGTAGCTCAGTGCAAAGGCCCAGGGTTCAAACCCCCAGTACCACTAGAGAAGAGGAAAAAAAAGGATGTCCCTGGCCCAGTTGCATGAGTCTGTAATCCACCACGTTAGGAGGCTGAGGCAGGAGGATTCTAAATTTTAATCCAGCCTGGTGCAACTTAGCAATTTATCAATATACCCTCTTTGATCACAAGAAAAAGGGGGGTGGTGAGATGTAGCTCAGTGTGAAGGCTCTGGTCTTCATCCTCAGTATCACCAAAAAAAGCAGAGTGGGAGGGCACGTAAAAGCCCTGAGTTTAACTCCAATACCAAAAAAGAAAAAGCTCGGTGTGTGGTCCAGGAATCTTGCTTTTCTTTTTTTTTACAGCCACAGCCCCTCTAGCCTCTCTTCTTTTCTCAGTTTTAACTCCATGTCGAGACAAGATCTGGCTGAACCGCCAGGCGGGCTATGTAGGGCTCCTCCCCTACCTCAGCCTCCCGCCTGCTAGGACTTCAGGTTATGAACCACCACATCCAGGTGAGGAGCTGACATTTTATGAGGCTTGGTGAGGGAGCCTATAATCCCAGTCTCCTGGGCGGGTGAGGCAGTAGAATCACAAATTCAATCCCAGCCTGAGCAGCTTAGTGTTTAAGTGAGACCCTATCTTACAACTAAAAAGTGGCAAGTCAGCCAAATATGGTGGCATATACCTGAAATCCCAGCACTCAGGAGGCTGAGGCAGGAGGATTGTCGTGTGTTCGGGGCCAGCCTGGGTTACATAGTGGATTCAGAGCTAGCCTGAACTAAAGAGCAAGATCCTATCTCAGAGAAACAACAACTAAAAAATGGGCTGGGAATATAGCTCAGTGTGAAGTTCTTTGGTTGGATCCCCAGTGCCACACACAGATGCATACACACAGACACACACACACACATATGACTCTGTATTTTATTTACAAATAGTAAATAAATATAGGGCTGGAGGCATAGCTCAGCAGTTAAAGCACTTCCCTAGCAAGCCCAAAGCCCTGGGTTCAGTTCTCAGCACCACATAAACTGAGTATGGTGGCACACCTGTAATCCCAGCACTCAAGAGGCTGAGGCAGGAGATTGCTGTGAGTATGCAGATAGTGAGTTCAAGACCAGCCTGGATAACAAGAGTAAGGACTTCTGGTCAAGATGGCGGCCGGGTAACAGAGCTGCACAAGGTCTCCTCATCGACTCACTTAAAAAGTCAAGAATTTAGTTAGAAAAAGCATGTTTGGTGTAGCTAGGAAAGAGAGGAGCATCCCAACAACTGAAAGGAAGCCAGGGGAAGGCCAGAAATTTCAAAGGATCATCAAAAGCAGAGAAAAAAATCCCCAGCAGTTCAGGTAGCCACTGCAGGCCGGCTGCAAACGGCTGGAGCTGCAGGCAGCTGCAGATGGAGGAAAGCTCGCATGGGCCTGGAATATCTGACAGCGTACCCCAACAACTGACAGGAGGCTGTGGGAGGGTCAGAAATCCTGACGTCATATTGGAAGAGGAGGAAAGAAGCAGCCGACTCGTCGCAGCCCCGAGCTGCCGGCATCCACACACCAGATGGAGGAAAGTCCAGAGCCAGAACCTCAGCCTAAGGTCAGCACGGATCCGGAGAAGTGGGAATTGTCGGCAGCTGGCGGCCCAGCCTCCGAAACACCAACCCTCGGGTAGTGGTTACTACACACGCAGCATGTGCTTCCCCTAGAAAAGGCCCCAGGATCCCAGATCAGAAACAGGGCTCAGCAGCTGTTGCAGACAGTGACGTCAGCAGGAGCAACATTAAAAAGAAGGGGGGAAAAAGCCCACTACTGAACCCTTTAGAGTAAAAGAAAGCTCAGAAGAGCACACCAGGGCTTTGGGGCCACCCTTAAACAGTGCCTAGGAAGGAATTGGGACAAGTGGCAAAGAGGAGAAAAGAAGGGGGAAAGGCTGCTGATCCTCTGAACGGCTAAGGGCACCTCTGCTCCAAGGGTGGAGAGTGCTGCTCTGGGGGAGGGAAGCCAGGACAGACGGAGAGCTTTGCTGCATGGACTGGGGGGAACAAGACACCTCAAAAGGGGATCATCACCCCAGTCCTCCAGCACGCACCAGAGGCTTCCGGTTCACTGCTGCCCTGCACACCAGAGGCATCTACGAATGGGAAGTCAATCGCCTGTCCATCTGTGAGCCAGAGGCTTCCAGGGAATTACATCACTCTGTCAATCCTGAGCCCCAGAGGATTCCAGAGGCATTCAGGACTGGGCCTTCACCAAACCCTTCTTTCCTGCGCACCAGAGACAGCCAGAGACAGCAGAACCATAGGGAAATGTGGTAACAAATCTCCTACAAAAAGACCTGACTCCCTAGAAGATGGTACCAGGGATGCTGAAATTGCAGAATCCAAAGATGAAAAGGGCAAAAATGATTGTAACTTCTGGGCCCAGAAGTACATTGAATTAAAGCAGGAAATGAACCAGATAGTGCAAGAGCTACGCCAAGACATAGCTAAGCTAAAAGCAAGCCTTGAAAAGCAATTAGAGGAGACCAAAGAAGAAATAAACCAGAAGATAATGAAGGCAGTGCAAGAAATTAGAGAAGAACACAACAGATATAAAAAAAACTGAATGCAGATATATTAGGAATGGGGTTGAGGGCATAGCTCAGTGGTTAAAGCGTTAGCTAGGAGTGGTAGTGCACACCTGAAATCCAGCACTTGGGAGGCTGAGACAGGAGGATTGCGTTAAGTTCAAAGCCAGCCTGGGCTCCATAGTAAGTTCAGCCTGGACCACAGAGCAAGACCCTGTTTCAAATAAATAAATAAGGGAAGTTCTGACATATGATACACCATCTATCAATGAAAAATTGTGAAAATTGAAATAAGTCAAACAGATGTATTAGGAAGTGAAAAACACACAGGAAATAATAAGCAACCACTTTGAACATCTTCAGAATAGAATGTCAGACCTAGAAGATAAAGTGACTGAGCTGCAACATACAGGCTGTGAAGAACACGAAGTAAATAAGGAAGAAAGCGAATCCTTACAACAGCTGATAGATGATTCAAAGTGAACCTCAGAATTATGGGAGTCCATGGAACTACTGCAGGCATATAGAACACCAAACAACTTTGATCAGAAGAGATCCTCATCACTACACATTATAATTAAAATACTAGAAACCCAAAACAAAGAGAAAATACTAAAAGCTGTAAGAGAAAAACAGAAGGTGACCTACAAAGATAAGCCCATCAGGATAACTAGACTTATCAACCCAGACTCTAAAAGCCAGGAGATCATGGAGCAATATCATCTAAGCACTAAAAGAACATAAATGCCAACCAAGACTGCTATATCCAGCAAAATTATCTTTTAAATTAGAGGGAGAAATTAAAACTTTTCATGATATAGAAAGCTTAAAGAAATTTGCAGCTACTAAGCCAGCATTGCAGAGAAAGGAAACTTAGTGAAAGGGAGGCCAGCGACATCAATGGCCCCAGAGACAAAGTGACAACAGCTAAAGGAGAATGAGCTGAGAAAAAAGTAAGGCTATGCATGAAATTAGGGATGAATTGATAGGTGAAAGGATAAACCAAATCGGGCAAAATGTTAATAATTAGTGAAATATGAGTAAACAATATGTGAAAGTCAAAAATCTGAAATAACTAAGCATAGCTATTTATTGCTTTAACTGTAGTATACTTATATGGTACAGATTTAAGTCCATTTAATATAGCAAACTGATAAAGTCTTAAGCTTGTTGAATGAAGCGATTCACTTTTTTGATGTTGAATGTGAGTTTATCCTCTTTGAGAGGCAGAAAGGTAAGCAGCACCAAAACAACTTGGAGGAAAGGTAACATCTAAAGAGAAGATGTAATAAAAAATAGAGTTTTAATTAAACCATCTGATATACTTCTAAAACAGTATCAACTGTTTTATAAAATCTGTGCAATCTCCCCACATCATTATTATTAGTAATAGCATAGTAGTATGCAAAACAGGATAATTATTAATAATGCAACATGGGGAATTGACATCAAACCTTTTAAAAATACGTATGAATGAATATATGGATGAATAGGCAGATAAAATTATAAACCAAATCTATCAGAATGTTAGTAGTCAGTGAAGTGTGAGTAAATAAGTTATGAAAGTTAAAAAATTCTGAAATAACTTAATTTACCTTCATATCTGTAACTTTAAGTATATTTATGTGGTATAGATTTAAGTTCATGTAGCAATGTGATATAGTTTTAACTCTGTTTTATTGTAGCAATTCAGTTATTAGGTCTTTGGTGTAAATTTATCTTAAGAAAACTGATTGATGTAAAGATAACCCTGTGAATGTACAAATGTTTCAGCTAAGGCATTTGAAATTTAACTTCTCTTTCAAAAAAAAGTTAGTATTTATTTATTGCCAGGCTTGGTGGCATAAGCCCATCATCCTAGTGCTCTAGGAGGCTGAGACAACATGATTGCAAATTTGATCCCAGCCTGGGCAATTTAAAGATTTAGCAAGACTCTGTCTTAAAATTAAAAAAGGACTGGGGATATAACTCAGTGTGATGGTCCTGGGCTCCTGGGCTGGATCTCCACTACAGTATATATGTATGTATGTGTGTGTCTACACCTATCTATATATATATATGTCTACTACATATGTATGTGTGTGAACACATACAAACTCTATATCTACATAAATAGATAGATTTCTTTTAAGGATTGAGGATTGAGCCCGTCACCTTTGCACCATACCAAGTGCCCAGCTCTTTTCTTTTTGTTATTTATTTATCTATTTTTGAGACAGGGACTCACTCTGTGACCCAAGCTGGTCTTGAATTCACTATGGAGCCCAGGCTGGCCTCAGACTTACAGCAGTCCTCCTGCCTCACCCTCCCAGGTGCTGGGATTACAGTCGTGCACCACCATGCCTGGTTTATGAGGTGCTGGGAATTTTATTTTCTAAGAAAAAAATTTTAAAAAAATAAAGCTCTTGGGCTGGAGGAATGGCTCAGAGGTTAAAGTGGTGCTTGCTAAATCAAGCGCTAATACCCGAGTTCGATTCTCCAGCACCACAGGAGCTGGGCGTGGTGGCACACGCCTGTAATCCCAGCACTCAGGAGGCTGAGGCAGGAAGACTGTCCTGAGTCCAAGGTCAGCCTGGGCTCCATAGTGAGTTCAGGACCAGCCTGGCTACAGAGTAAGACCTAGACTCTAAATTAAAATAAAACAAAAGAAAAAGAGAGAGAGAGAGAGAGAGAGAGAGAGAGACTAAGCAAGCTGAGTGCCTTAGAGCGCAGATGGCCGAGCCAGAGATCCAGGCCCAGCGACGTCAGTACCTCGGAGCGACCACAGAGGGCAGCATAGCGCAGCAGCTGGCGACTACCTTGGTGTCCGGCGGTACTGACTGACTACCTGCCCTGCTCTTTCGTTGCTCTGTGACATTGGGCGTGTTAGTACCCCTCTTTAAATCTCTGTGATTTCACTAAAGGATGGTGATATTTAGTCAAGCCTGGTGGCACGGGGTGTAACCCCAGCACTCTGGGAGGCTGAGGCAGCACAGTTTCAAACCTGAGTCTAGCCTGGGCAGCTAAATGAGACCCTGTCTCAAAATCAAAAATAAAATTGGGCCGGGAGTGTGGACTCAGTGCGAACGTCCTGGACTGAAATCCCCAGTACGACACACACACAAAAAGTATTATTAAGAGGTGGGAGTGTCTCTCATGCCTGTAATCTCAGTACCCAGGGGGCTGAGGCAGGAGGATTGCCCGGAGTTCAGGATCAAGCTGGTCTAGAGAGTGACAGCCTGTCTCAAAAACAAAAAACAAAACAAAAAAAACATAATGTTAACACTTATAGGATGAGAATAATCCCAGCTGCTTCAGAGGCTGAGGCACCCTGACAAGTCTGATGTCACCCAGGGCAAAAGCAAATTAAATAAAAATAGAAGAAACTGAGTATGTATCTCAGGGGTAGAGCACCCCTAGATTCAATTCCTGTTATCATAAATAAATACATAGTAATAGTTTTTATTTTTATTTGTTCTGAGACAGGTTCTCATTCCATTGCCTAGGCTGGTCCTGAACTCACTGTGGAGCCCAGGCTGGCCTCAGCCTCCCGAATACTGGTATTACAAGCATGCGCCACACCTGGCTCATCTTTGGTGCTAGGAAATTGAACCCAGAGCCATGAGCTTGCTGGGCAAGCACTGTAACTGCTGAGCTATGCTCCAACCCCATAGCTTTTTTTTTTTTTTTTTTGTACTGGATGTCCGACTCAGGCCCTTCACACTGAGGTACACTCTAGTCCTTTATTTATTTATGTGTGTTTGTTTTTGTGGTCCTGGGAATTGAGCTTAGAGCCTTCATATTGGGCTTTAACTGCAGCCCATTTTAAAATTTATTTTTTATTTTATTTATTTTGAGAGAGGGACTCTCTAACTCACTAGAGAGTGAGACCCACTTTCACAGGCTGGGTTTAGACTTGAGATCCTTCTGCTTCAGCCTCCCAGAATGCACAGCCCATTTTTAAAATTGAGTCAGGGTCTCATACTGTCGTCCAGGCTGGTCCCACCCTCACTGTAGCTCAGGCTGGCCTCGGACACTCAGCAATTGTGCTCCAGCCTCCCAGGATTACAGGCACGTACCACGAAGCTTGGCTTAAGATTTCTTTATTATTATCTATTTATTTTGGGACAGGGTCTGGCTCTGTCATCAAGGCTGGTCTTGAACTCACTGTGTAGCCCAGGCTAGCACTGGACTCGGTGGTCCTCCTGCCTCAGTCTCCCTAGTGAGAGGATTACAGGTGTGTGCCACCACTCTCAGCTGTATGTGGTACTGGGGAATTGAATTTAGGGACTTGTGCTTGCTAGGCAAGCGTTTTAACGGCTGTGCCATTCCTCCCACTGTGCCTTATGTTTCAGTTCCCCCACACTACATAAAAATTAGCTGGGCAGAGTGGCACGTACGTGTAATCCCAGACTTGGTAGGGTGAGGCAGGAGGATTGCCATGAGTATGGGGGCCAGTCTGGGCTACGTAGTGAATTTATGACCAGCCTGGAATACAGAAACATCAACATAAGGGCTGAGAGCCCTGTCTCAAAAAAAAAAAAAGAAAGAAAGAAAGAAAGAAAAGGAGAAAGAAGTTCTATATACAGCTGGCTAAGCCCGCCTATAGAGGCAGGATGTATTACATTCTTGTGTTGATGCAAGTTATACCTATGTCTGCGGGTGTTGTGGTATTATAATATATATGTATATGGGTTTCATCCACTGTTCCTGGTTCGTAGCTCTCTTCTCAAGGCCAAATGTGGAAACTAGAATTTCTTTCCCAAAGCAGACCATACGAACACTAATCTCCTACTTGTCTGCTTGGAGCTAGCCGTAAAGAAGCTCTCTGATCCCCCTCGTCTGACAGCAGTTTACAAGGCTCCCAGTTCAGAAGGAGCCTGCCCGTAGCCGTGGGTGACTGCTGCACCTGCTGCACCGAGAGGCCGAGAAAAAGCTGAGCAAACTGGCTTTGCTTAGTCTGGTAGCACATGGTCTGTTTAATTTGTTTTTGATTTATTTTTTGAGACAGGGTCTTGCTCTGAAGCCCAGGCTGGTCCTGAATTCATCATGGATCCCAGGCTGGTCTTGGACTCACAGCAATCCTCCTGCGTCAGGCTTTTGTGGTGCTGGGGAATTGACCTTGGGTACTTAGTGCTTGACAGGGCTTGAGAGGCAAGCACTTTAACCAATGAGCCCTTCCTTCAGCCCCAGCACATGGGCTTATATCCTTTTTATTCTGTTATATACCTGTGTAGTTGTTTATCTTTCAGTAATTCCTATTTATCCAGGCATGGTGGTATGTGATCCTGGCACTTTGGGAGGCTGAGACAGGAAGATTACAATTTCTAGCCCAGCCTGGACAATTTAGAAATTTGGTAAGATTCTGCCTCAAAAACAACAACAACAACAGCAAAACATTGGCTGAGGATATAGCACAATGCAAAGGTCCTGGGTTCAATCCTGAGTACCACAAAATAATAATAATTATTATTATAATTAATAGAGGCTGGGATTATGGTTTGGTGATTAGAGTGCTTGCCTAGGAAAAACAAGGCCCTGGGTTTGGTCCCTTGGCACCGTGGGCATGGTGGTACATGCCTATGGTCCCAAAACTCAAGAGGCTGAAGAAGGAGGGTTGCTGTGAGTTTAGAACCAGCCTGGGCTTCAGAGTCTCAAAATCAAAACAAAACAATAATACCTACATAATAAAGTCTCACTGGGACAAAGGGTGCACATCTGTAATCTCAGCACTCTGGAAGGTGAGGTAGTAGGGTCACAAGGTTGAGCCCAGCCTGGAAAATTAGTGAGGCCCTCTCTCTAAATCAAAATAAAAAAGGGCTGGAGATATAGTTCAGTTCAATGTGCAAAGGCCCTGGTTTTCAATCCCCAGTACCACCACCACCACCAAAAAAAAAAAAAAAAAACACACACATATACTATCCTCTATTTTAACCTTCAATTAGTTGTATAACTAATATACAATGTTTGCTCTCAGCACTTATGTTGATGTTTTTTGTTTTCTTTTTGAGGCAAGGTCTCAGGGTTTTGCTCTGTAGTCCAGGCCAGTCCTGAGCTGACTAGGTAGCCCAGGCAAGCTGGCCTTGAAGTCACACCAATCCTCCTGCCTTGGCCTCCTGAGTGCTAGGATTACAGGTGTGCACCACCACGGCCTGGACTGATGTCTCTTTCTAGTTTGGTTGACTGAAGTGAATTCTCTAGTGTATTTTACTACCTTTTCTTTTTTTGTTTGAAATTGAATTGAGGGTTTTACATCTGCTAAGCAAGTGCTCTGCCCCCAGGCTATCTACAGCTTTTTGGTGAGTTTCTTAGGAATGGCTAGGGGGACCTGCATTCTCTGAGTTCCCACCTGTCTCCCAAAGGGCAGGCTGATTTTGCTTTCAGGTGCTGTGTTCTTGGTAGCATAACTATTTTTTCTTTCTTTTGTTAATTTTTTCTTTTTCTTTTTCTTTTCTTTTCTTTTCTTCTTTTTTTTTTTTTTTTTTTTTTTTTTTTTTTTTTTTTTTTGAGGCAGGGTTTCTGTCTGTAGCCCAGGCTGGTCCTGACCTCAGGGCGGTCCTTCTGCCTCAGCCTCCTGAGTGCTAGGATTAGGAGCATGCACCACCACGTCCAGCTTCTGTGGAACTAGGGAATTAAACCCGGGACCTTGTTCTTGCTAGGCAAGTGCTTCAGCTGCTGAGCTACGATCCTAACCCTAACATATCTAAGTGGTAGGTTTTGTTTTTTGTTGTTTTCTTTTTTCTTTTTCTTTTTTTTTTTTTTTTTTTTTTTTTTTTTTTTTTTTTTTTTTTTTTTTTTTTTTTTTTTTTTTTTTTTTTTTTTTTTTTTTTTTTTTTTGAGACAGGGACTTGCTCTGTAGCCCAGCAGGCTGATCCTGAACTCACTATGGAGCCCAGGCTGGCCTTGCACTCACAGCGATCCTCCTGCCACAGCCTCCCAAGTGCTGGCATTACAGGCAAGCACCACCACGCCCTGCTTCCGTGGAGCTGAGGAATGGAACCCGCGGCCTTTCACTTGCTAGGCAAGTGCTTTAGCCACTGAGGGATGTCCCTCTTCCTCTGTCAGACTTTTGATGTCAATGTTTAATGCACGAAGACACTGGAGGAGCTAGTTGCATAAGCTTGGTGGTTAAAGTGATAAAGTTGGCGGTTAAACTCTAGCAAGCAAAAGGTCCTGGGTTCGCGTTCCCAGCTCCCCATACACTGGGTATGGTGGCACATGTCTGTGATCCCAGCACGCAGGAGGCTAGAACAGGAGGATTGCTGTGAGTTTGAGGTCAGCCTGGGCTCCATAGTGAGCTCAGGACAAGCATAGACTACAGAGTTAGACCCTGTCTCAAAAAAAAGTCTGAAAGTTATGTAATTTCTCTCTTGAGTCACAAGCTCTTTTTAGCTGATACAGCAATAATCTTTTTGTTTTGTTTGTTTGTTCTTGCTCTGTAGTCCAGACTGGTCTTAAACTTACTATGTACACCAAGGTGGCCTCAAACACATGGCAGTCCTTCCTTCTGCCTCAGCCTCCCAAGTGCTGGGATTACAGGTGTGCACCACTATACCTGGTTTTCATGGTGATGGAGAATTGAACTCAGGCCTGTGTGCTTGCTAGGCAAGTGCTCTAACCACTGAGATTCACCCTAGCCCCTTTATTTATTTATTTATTTATTTGGACAAAAAGTTTATTTGGTTCATGAGAATTTGTACTGCCTTTGAAGTCCTGTGATATTTATTCACGCATTCACATTTGCAGTACTGGGAATGGAACTCAGGGCCTTGCATGTTCCGGGCACATGCTCTAGTACTGAGCCACATCTATAGCCAAGTTCATCAGTTATCATTTTTTTTTTGAGACAAGGTCTTGCTCTGTAGTCCAGGCTGGTCCTGAACTCACTATGGAGCCCAGGCTGGCCTTGGACTCAGGGTAACCCTCCTGCCTCAGGCTCCCGAGTGCTGGGATTACAGGCGTGCGCCACCACACCCAGCTTATGTGGTGCTGGGGAATCAAACTTGGGTACTTAACACTTGACATAGCACTTTCTAGGCAAGTGCTTTAACCGCTGAGCCATTCCTCCAGCCCATAATTACATTATTTTAATAGGTCTTCATGATGGTCTTCTTTCTTTCTCTCTCTTTCTTTTTTCTTCTTTTTGGAGACAAGGTATCACTCCAGGCTAGTCCTAAACTCAGTCTGTAACCCAGCTGGCTTCGAGCTCAGCAGACCTGCCTCAGTCTCCCGTGAGTTGGGGTAGCAGGCGAGACCCACCACACTCGGAACCAAACCCCTGGCCTTGTGTTTGCTAGGCAAGCGCGTTTAAGCACTTAGCTAAGCCCTAGCCTGGTCTTTTTTGTGCATGTGTTACTGGAGTTAGAGCTTCGGACCTTCACACACAGCTAAATCTCCAGCTCATTTTTATTTTTGATTTTGAGATAAGGTCTCATTAAGTTGCTAAATTGCCCAGGCAGGCTTGAACTTGCAATCTTCCTGCCTCAGTCTCCCAGAGTGCTGAGATTACAGACGTGAACTACCGACCCAGTGATCATAATTAAATGTTTTTGGGTACTTGCTCTAGAAAAATCCACTGGTAAAGGAGCAGTGGGCAGAAGGTGCCAAGAAAAGAAGAGTCAGGAAGTGTCAGGACGATGGGGTGACATCTATTGTGCCTTCATGACAGAGGATGCCCCGGAGCAGCCAGCGGGGCTGGTGGGGCCCTGAGACTCACGCATCTGTACTGGTCAGAACAGAAGTGACTTTGATCTGGGTGGACTATACCAGACTCACCTCATACCATTCGACATTAAGATACTGCATGAACTGGCACATGCCTGTAGTCCCAGGAGGCTGGGGCTAGCCTGGGTTTACAGGACTCTCCCATCTCAGCCTTCAGTCTCTCAAAAGGAAAAATGGGAAGGGAAGGAAAGGGGAGGGAAGGAGAGGAAGTGAAGAGAGCACAGGAGAGGAGAGAGGAGAACCGAAGAAGGAAGTGTAAAGCGAAAAGATGGAAAAGATGTGAGCCGCAGCCCGGGAGGGGCCGTGAGAGGTCTGGCCATAAAATTCCACATACCACTGTAATGGTTTTGTTTATCTATAGTATGCTGGGAAAGTATGCAGGAAACAGCCAGCGTTAGGCAGGGTAATTGTGGGGCTTATCGCCTAAATAGCTGTAGCCAGTCTGGATCCCTGTACCACCTTGCCACATTCTTTCAATGTGCATGGTTTTTTTTTTTTTTTTTGGCAGTCTCCCTGGAATGGGGAGCACTGTTTTATAATTGCAGTACTCTGGAAGGCTGAGACAGGAGGATCACATATACCAGCCCAGCCTGCACAATTTAGTAGTGACTCAGGGAGCCCCTGTCTCAAAAATCACAAATTAGGGGCTGGGGCATAGCTGAGTGCTATCCCCTAGCACAATATAAGCTCGGCGTGGTTGTGCACACCTGAGATCTCAGCGCTTTCAGGCTGAGGCAGAAGGATTGCTGAGTAGCCAAGGCCAGCCTGAGCTACATAGTGAGCTCAGGATCAGTCTTGACTACAGAGAGAGATCTTGTCTCAAAAAAAGAAAAGAAAAATTACAAATAAAAAAAATTGGCCTCAGTTGTAGCTTGGTGCAAAGGCTCTGGGTTGGTCTCCAGTACCACTGTGTGTTGCCCAGGCTGGCCTTGAATTCATGATTCTCCTGCTTCAGCCTCCCTCTGCATCAGAATTACACATGTGTACCACCACGCCCAGCTTCAATATGGGCTTTTGAAAACAAAATGGAGCCTGGAGCATATCTCAGTGGTTAGAATGCTTGTGTGGCATGTGTGAGGCCCTGCGTGCAATTCTGCAGCACCACATGAAGATTAGCTGGAGGCGGGGGAGCTTAGTTCAGTGATTAGAGCCCTTGCCTAGGAAGCTCAGGCCCCAGGTTCAAGGGCTCAAAACCAAGTAATAGCTGGGCGTGGAGGCACACGCCTGAATCCTAGTACTTGGCATGCTGAGGCAGGAGGATTGCCTTGAGTTTGAGGACAGCTTGGGCTACACGATGAGTTTCATAAATAAATTAAATGGGCTGGGGATATAGCTCATATAGCTCATATAGTTCAATCCCCAGCACCACTTAAAATAAAACGTTTTTGTGTTGGTACAGAGTTAGTGTTGTGGTCTTGTAACCTCAAATCCGAGCATGATGATGCCCGCCTATAATCCCAGCACTTGGGAGGATGAGGCAGGAGGATCGCTGTGAATTCCAGGCCAGCCTGGGCTCCATGGTATGCTCATGACTGGCCTGACTGCAGAGTGAGACCCTGTCTCAAAAAATAAGTTTTCAAAATAGTTTCTTATAATCTTCTTGATTCAGCAGTGTGCTCATTGTGACTTCGCTTTTTTCATATCATTTCATTTCACTCCTCTCTCTATCTTGGCTGCTAGGTGAACTTTTATTGAGACATTTTCCCTGCTTTTACCTAGCGGGGCCCCACTGCTAATGCCATCGGTGATGTCGGGGTGTCATGAGGGTGGCAGCCGGTTTTTTTCATTTCCAGTTTTGCTGGCTAGGTGTTTATCAGCCGTATTCATCCTTCCTACTCTTTGTTTCATTGATCTGTTGTGTCTTTTTTTTTTTTTTTTTGAGACAGGGTCTCACTCTGTAGTCCAGGCTGTTTCTGAATTCACTATGGAGCCCAGGCTGGCCTTGGACTCACGGCAATCCTCCTGCCTCAGCCTCCCCTCAGCCTCCCGAGTGTTGGGATTATAGGCGTGGGCCACCACGTCCAGCTTATGCGGTGCTGTGGTGCTGGGGAATCGAACTCAGGTACTTAGCACACGACTTAGCGCTTAACCATTGAGCCGTTCCTCCAGCCCTTTCGTGTCTTTTTTAATTCTCTACTTCGCTAGCTTCCTTCTGCTCCGATCCTCGTAGTCTCTTTCCTTTTGCTTTCAGGTCTGAACTGTCCGTGTGTCCTGGACGCCCCGACGGCGACGCCCCTCGAGCACTGCCTCCGTGTCCCGCGGACTCTGCCGTGGAGGGCAAGCTGCCGTCACCACCTGTACTCTGGGAAACTCTCAATTTCTTCTCTGATTTCTTTAGTCTTCTGCCTATTCAACAATGTATTATTTTAAAAAGTGATGTGCTACTTAGTCTCTGCACATTTACTTATTTTCTGTAATTTCTGTTGACATCTCGTCTCATTCCACTATAAGTATGCAGGGAATCATTTCAGTTTCCTTGTACTGATTTAAGTGTGTGCTGTGGCCAAGGGCACGGTCTATTTTGGGGCATGTTCTGTTGATACCGGGTGAAACTGTAGATAGAGCCATTCGGTCCATTTGTGCCACGGTGTGTGTCTGAGTTACTTATTCTTTGCTGGGACAGAATACATGGCATCCACGATTTAAGGGTGGGAAGATTTCTTTAGCTCGCACTTTCAGAAGGTCCCACACGGTCCACTCACAGGGCAGCCTGCCTCGGTGGCAGCACAGGGCAGAGGCTGGGGAGCTACTCACCCCATTGCAGACAGAAGCCAAGTGAGGCAGGAGCCAAGCTGATATTAGAGAAAACACATGATATTTAACCTTCTGTGTCTGATTCCTTTCACTAAGCATAATGGTCTCAAGGTGCGTCCATTTTCCTACAAGTGACTCAAATTGGTCTTTCTTTATGGCAGAGCCAGACTCCAGCACATAAATGTGCCACATCTTCTTTATCCACTCCTCTGTTGTTGGACATACGGCTTCTTCCGAGACTTGGCTATTATAAATTATGCTGCTATAAACATGGGTATGCATGTATTTCTCTTGCATGACGACTTTCATTCTATTGAGAAGATCCCAGAAGAGGTTAGTTGGGTCAACTGGGATATCTATTTTCAATTTTTAAAGGAATCTTCATATTGCTTTCTGTAGTGGTTTTCCAGGTTACAGCCCCACCAGCAATGCAATCCTTTTTCCCCACAGCCTTGCCAGTATTTGTTGTTTTATGAGTTAATACCAGCCGTTCTTACTGGCATTAGAGGGAACCTCAGTGTTGTTTTGATATGTACTTTCTCTGATGGCTAAAGATGCAAAACATTTCTTTTCATGTATTTATTGGCCATTAAGACTTCCGAAAACTGCTTATTTATTTCAAATTCTTATTTTTTTGATTGGGTCTTTCCTTTTGGAGTATCTATTTTTTTTTTCAATTCTTTGTATATTCTTGGTAATATTCTTCCATCTGAGAGTAGCTGGCAACAATTTTTTCCCATTCTGTCAGCCCCCTCTTCACTCTGTTGATTGTTTCCTTTGCTGTGCAAAAGGTTTTTAATTTGATATAATCTCTGTTGTGGTTAGGATCTGGAGTGTCCCCCAAAAGTCTCATGTATTTTAATGGAACCATGTGATGTTGGTGGATTGGGGTCTGGTCTGGAGGGGTGGATTGCAGTTAAGTTAGGATTAATGGTGTGTAGTGGCCACACCTGGATGCAGGAGGGACTGGTTATTGGGCGGAGACCTGAAAGGATACATAAGCTGCACCTGCCTTCCTGGAGGACTGGGACTAATCTCAACTGGGCTCAGCTTGGCTTCCTGTTTGTGATGTCCTGAGAGGCTGCCTCCACCTCTCTCTCTGCCATGTACTTTGATTACTGCCGGCCGCTCCTGAATGGATTGTGACCATATGAAACTGTGAGCTAAAATAAACCTTTCTTAAATTTGTGGGTGTCGGGTATTGAGTCACAGCAATGAAAAAGTAACTAAGACAGCTCCCTCTTCACTCTGTTGATTGTTTCCTTTGCTGTGCAAAAGCTTTTTAATTTGATATAATCTCATTTGTTGATTTTTGGTGCTATTCATGTACTTTCAGTGTTTTATTGAGAAAGTCCTTGCCTGTGCTTCTGTCTTCAAGGGTTTTGCCTATTTTTTCTTCCAGTGAGTTCAGGATTTCCATTTTAATGTCTAGGTATTTGATCCATTTTTATTTGCTTTTAGGACATGGTGAAAGATGTGGGTCTAGTTTCATTCTGCATGTGGTTAGCCAGTTTTCCCAGCACCATTTGTTAAAGAGGCCATCTTTACTCCAGCGTGTATTTTTGGCTCCCTTGTTGAAGATCAGATGGTAGAAGGTACTTGATCTTCACCTTCCCCTTCTCCTTCTCCTTCTTCTTCTTTGCCCAAGCTGGTCCTGAACTCACTGTGTAGCCCAGGCTGGCCTTGGACTCACAGAAATACCTCTGCCTCAGCCTCCCGAGTAATCCTCCTGGATTACAGGCATCCACCACCACGCCCAGCTTATGTAGTGCTGGGGAATCAACTCTGGTACTAGCACTTGACATAGTGCTTGCAAGTGTTTTAACCGCCGAGCCACTCCTCCAGCTGAATCCTCACTTCTGTTCCACTGATCCACCTGTCTATCTTTGTGCCAATACCACATGTATATTTTCAACATCACTTTGGCTTTGTGACATAACTTGATATTTGGTATTGTGATGCTTCCTGCTTTGGTTTTGTTCCTTAGGATTGGTTTGGATATTTTGGGTCTGTTTTAGCTCCATATACATCTTTAGATTCTATTCTGTTGTTGTTTGTTTTTGTTTTTGAGATCTGGCTCTATAGTCCAATCTGGTCCTCAACTCACTGTGTGGCCCAGGCAGCTTTGAACTCTTGGCAATCCTCAGCACCCTCAGATGCTGAGATTACAGGCATGTGCCACCACACCCAGTTTATGTGGTGCTGGGGAATCGAGCCCACAATCTTGTGCTTGCTAGGCAAGTGCTTTAATCACTGAGCATTCCTCCAGCCTAGTATTTTCTGAAAGGCTTTTTCTGCATCTACTGAGATGCTCATATGATTTTTATCCTTCCTTTTGCTAATCTGGTGCATTACACTAATTGATTTAAGTACATTGAACCATCCTTGCATCCCTGGAATGAAGCCAACTTGATTATGGTGTATGATCTTGTCAATAATATGTTGCATTCTGCTTGCAAGTATCTTGTTAAGGATCTCTGCATCTATATCCATAAGCAAATTGGCCTACAGTTTCTTCTCTTTGTTGGGTCTTTATCTGGTTTGGGGATCAAGGTGATGTTAGCTACCAGGAAGGAATTTGGCAGTGTTTCTTTCCTTTTTAAATTATTTTTTTATGACACAAGTTCTCACTGTAGTCCAGGATGGTCCTCAATTCACTATGTAGCCTACCCTGGCCTCAAACTCACAGAAATATTCTTGCTTCAACTTCCCTGAGGCTGGGATCACCACCATACCTAGTTGTACCATGCTGGGGCATCAAACTGTTGGCCTTGCACTTCCTAGGCAAGTGCTTTAACTGCTGCACTATTCCTCCAGCCCCGGCTTGTTCTTGTTTGTCAAGAACTTTGAGCTGTATCATTAGACTAGCTAGTTATGTGAGATTGCTCTGTTTTTCTCCTAAGCGCATTCATAGCTATATGTGTTCCTCTTAGTACTGCTTTCTTGTGTCCCATAGATACTGGTATGATGGGCTCCCATTGTCATTTGACTTTAGGAAGATTTTTTATTTCTCTCCTGGTTTCTTCTGTGATGTATCACTTGTTGAATTATGCATTTTTTAAAATTTCTATGTATTTGTGTATTTTCTGTAGTTTATTTTGCTGTTGGTTTCCAGTTTCATTCCACTGTGATCTGAAAGTATGCACTGAATAATTTCAGTTCTTTTGCATTTACTTAAGCATGTCTTCTGGCCAAGAATATGGCCTGTTTTGGAAAAAGTCCCAGGTGCTCCTCAGAAAAAAAATTGTATTCAGTTGATGTTGAATAGAACACTCTGTAGATATCTGTGAAGCCCATTTATTCCATGGTGTGATTTAGCTCTGATGTTTCATTGCTCTCACTACAGCCCAAACCCTTCCAGGAGGTCGGCAGCCTCTCTTCTCTCTGCAACTGTCTCTGTGCCACTTCCTCCCTTGGCAGTGGATGAAAGAATCCCTAAATTCCCTGGCGTGTGGCTTCTTTTACCAAAACAGTTCCATCTGGAGTTCTATGGAACATGGCTCTTGCCTACGTCACTTCCTGGTACGGCTGCCAAGTGCTGCTTCTCCAGAGCTGGGCTGCTGGGCTGCAGGGAAGCCTTGTTTGCACTGGAGCTCTGGCTTGCTGAGTGTTGTTAATACCTACTGTTGTGGCTCCTGTCTCTGGGATTAACCTTGGCCTGTGGCTGCCAGCTGCTCACTGTGCTTGTGTTCCTTCCCAGGAGGCCTGGGGCGGCTTCCTAGGCTGGCCTGTTCTTCACCCTCTGATGCATCCTCAGGGTTTCCAACTTTCCTGTGGCCTGCTTTCAGTTCTTGGAGTTCTTTCTCTCCAAGCTAAGTTGTGCACATAGGCTGTGTTAGTTACTTTTTCGTTTCTGTGACTCAATACCCGACACCCACAAACTTAGGACAGGAAAGGTTTATTTTAGCTCACAGTCTCGAAGGTCACAGTCCATTCAGGGGCGGCCAGCAACAATCGAAGTACACGGCAGAGAGAGAGGTGGAGGCAGCTTCCCCCACAAACAGGAAGCCAAGCTGAGGCTAGTTGAGACTAGTACCCCTTCCTCCAGGAAGGCAGGTGCAGCTTATGTATCCTTTCGGGTCTCCGCCCAGTAACCAGTCCCTCCTGCATCCAGGTGTGGCCACTACATACCGTTAATCCTAACTTAACTGCAATCCACCCCTCCAGACCAGACCCCAATCCACCAACATCACATGGTTCCATTAAAATACATGAGACTTTTGGGGGACA
>PVKB01007446.1:0-34724 GCA_004027205.1 Ctenodactylus gundi | reverse complement strand
GAAACATCAGATGGCCTCTCTGATGAGACCCAGACCACAACAATCTCATGGAACTTTAAACGAAAGACAAAGCAAAAGAGGGGGAAGGGTGGGGGGGCAGTGAAGGGAGGGAAGGGAGTGTAGGGGGAGGAACAAAAGGAGAGCGGGAAAGCCCTTGTCACTTTGACAAGAAATGTATGTACACAAAATGCTCAACTCCATTATAAACCTTAAATTCTATACTTGTACCTATCAATAAAAGGGGGGCAGAGGGGAGAAACCTCTCATCTAAGCCTCTGAAGTCTCTCAACACCAGAAACATGGGAAACAGACAGGGCAACAGGGAATCCACAGAGATGACTGAGACCCCAGATACTAATGGCATGGGCCCTGACATACTGGAACCCATAGGGAAGGAAGTCAAAAAGCAAATAAACTAGTCAAACAACCAGTTCAAACAAGATATTCTCAAAGAAATGCAAGTATCAATCAGCTGGCTTAAAGAGGATCTTACTAAGCAATTATGGTCCTAGTGGAGACAGAGCTCACTGAGCATATTGAAGTCACAAACAAAAAGGTGGCTGAGGTAAATAAAGAAATGCAAGATATGAAGGAACATTTTAATAGAGAAGTGGAAAATCTAAAAAGAAATCTAGATGAAATTGAAAGCATGAAAATCATTTGTAACAACAGGGAAAGATGACTCAGATATTGTGAAGAAAAGGCTGAGGGAACAAATGATGTAATTAGGCATGGCTCCAAAGTTAGAAATGAGCAAAGTAGCTGGATACACTAGCTGATAGATGATTCCAACAGAACCAATCTCAGAATTATGGGTGTGAAAGAACTAGCAAAAGGCAGCACCAAAGGCACAAAGAATTTATTCATGGCAATAGTGCAAGTAAATTTCCCTACTCCTGGAAAAGAAATTAACTTACAGATACAAGAAGCTTACAGAACACCAAATGATCTCAACCAACAATGAAACTCATCATGACATATCATAATCAAAATCTCAGAAATTCAACATAAAAAGAGAATATTAAAAGCAGCAAGAGAAAAACAGACATTTTTCTACCAAGGCAAACCCATTCGAATTACAGCAGATTTCTCAAGGCAAACTTTAAAGGCTAGGAGAGCCTGGAGCAGGATCTTTCAGGCTTTAATAGACAGCAAGTGTTAACTCACTTGACATGGGGTTGACACTCGGTATATCCAGCAAAACTATCCCTGAAAATTGAAGAAGAAAAATTTTTTCATGACCAAGAATCCCTTAAGAAATGTATAACTACTAGCCCAGCATTGCAGAAATTACTTGAAGGAATATTTGAGAGAAGCTGAGAGGCAAACAGCACTGAAAAAAACCTGGAGGAAAGGAAACATCTAAAGAGAAAGTGTAACAAACAAACAAAATCATTTGATTGGTATCCGTCTAAAACAGTACCAGCTGTCTCATAAAATATGTGAATCTTCAACATGGGCAATAGGTATAAAATCTTTAAAAATATGTATGCATGAAGTTAGGGATGGATAGATAAGTAAGAGGATAAACCAAATCTGCAAAATGTTAATAACTAAGCATTATCTCTCTACTTATTGCTTTAACTGTAGTATACTTAGGTGATACAGATTTAAGTTCATTTAATGTGGCAAACTGTTATACTCTTGAGTGTGTTTAATGTAGCAATTCACTTATTTGATGTTGAGTGTTAAGCTTAAACCAAATCTAGTAAAATGTTCATAGTGAAATGCAAGTAAATAAGTTATGAAAGTTAAGAAAGTTCTGAAATAACTAAGTATGCTATCATATCTGTTACTTTAAGTATACTTATGTGATATAGACTTAAGTTCCTTTAATGTGGCAATTTGATATAGTCTTATGTTCATTTATTATAGCAGTTCACTTATTCAGTCTTTGATGTAAGTTCATTCTAACTGACTGATGTAATGATAACCTTTAGAATGCACAAATATGTACCTTTCAGTACTCGGCTAAGGCATTTGAAATTTAACTTTCCTTTTTCTTTCTCACATTTACTAGACTTACAAATTACATGGTTGTTCTTATGTGGACTGGTGGATAAGGCTCAACAAAGACATAGCAAAATATAGAAAAAAGAACTTTTGGCAAATATCCCAATAAAGGGATCGGCTGGACTCAGAGAAGAGGCATCAAGATTTGACCACTGCAGCCCATTCGAGGGGTAGGAAGCTGAGATAAAGAGTGGTGATTTGAGTGAAATAATTCAGATGCAGAAGATTAAATATGCTAGGTACTGTATGGTTTCTCTGACTTGGGAAACCCAGAATTGAGGCATTCTATAGAATCACATGGTGTGACAGTGGGAGTTGGGGTGTAGGGATGGGGAAGGCACGGGAGGGCCAAAAATGAGAAGGGATTTTAGAGTTGATGTGATATATATATGCACAAAATACTCAAGTTCACTGTAAACATTATGTACTGCATATGTATATTAATAGAAATACGTTTGTTGGTAACAAAGTTTGGAAAATTCAGACTGCCCAAACCAAATTACAGAAGAAACAAAAAGCAGAAGAAAAATCCACAAAATACAGTTGTAAAATCTCATGTATAAAATTATTTCTCCCTCTGTCTTTGATGAATGCTCCCAGTCTCACCCAGCAGACACTGTATGTCCTATGCCTCACAGAATCCAGCCCCTGGAAAGGAGACAGCACCTCCATAGGCAGGATGCGACACTTAGAAATCACTGAAGTCCTCTTTCAAGAAATTAACCATTTTCCATGTTCAGTTACAATCAGGCTTACATTCCCAATAATTTGACTTTGAGGTTATTTAACCTATTAGTACAAAGAACCCCATTTTGATTATGCCAATAACTGTAGCATGACCTTCGGCAAACTGCCCAGTAACAACTAATTCAACAAGAATGCAGTAAGGAACCATGCCTCAAGGGGTCATTTCCCTTAGAGTGATAGAAAACCCAATAATTGCATATTAGACAAGAAGCACTTAACAGATATAAAATGAGAATGAAAAATGTTCCAACACTAATGAAGACTACTGCCACAATAGACCAGGATAGACCAGGCTGTTAAGCAAGTCCTCTGAGACAAACTCTGAAATGGAAGAATGTATTCCTTCTGAGATAAGGTGAGAAGTTGAAATAAATTTGAATTTTAACCATTCCAGACTGTTTCATCATTGAATCTGCCTAATGACTCATCTACTATATGTACTTTATCATCTCCTATGACTGAAAACAGGATATCTAAAATGATCTCAAGTTTGATAATCACTGTTTCTCATTTCCCACTATCTTTCCAAAACTGAGTTCTACACACTACTTCTCATGACATGTCAATGAAGTTTTGTCAGTACTATATATGTTATTTTTGATCATTAAGTGCCTTATTCATTTTCACCTTCTCCTTTTTAGAAACTTTACAGACAAGCCACCATCACCTTTCACCACTTCATATTAGTCTGAGGGATCTACTTGCTTTTATTCTCGCTCCTCCAGTCAATTCAACCTGAGTAGCTACAGTAATTCTTTTTCTAAAGCACAGATGAGATCACATTACCACCTGGTCAAAAATCTCCCAATAATTTCCCATTTCATTTGGGAAAAAAAATAACCTCAGCTATTTACAATGGCATTGCTTTAAACCTTGCATTCTCATAGTATCACCTCAAAGGGGCCAGGGGCTGGGTGGGGTGGGGCATAGCTCAGCGGTTGAAGCTCTTACATAGCATGCACAGCCTCTGAGTTCAATTCCCAGGCACCACATAGGCTGAGTGTGTTGGTACACACCTACAGTCCCTGGACTCAGGAGGTTGAATTGTCGTGAGTTCAAGGTCAGCCTGGGCTACTCAGTGAGTTCAGGAACAACAGCCTGACTACAGAGTGAGACCCTGTCTTAAAAAAATAAAATAACAAAGATAAAGTCACTTAGTGAGTTCAGGAATAGCCTGAGCTATAGAGCTAGACCCTATCTCAATAAACAAACAGAATGAAAGGCAAAATCACCGCCAAGGGTGCCAAAACTAAGGAAAAGGTAGCACAAACATTTTTCTATCATCAGAAGCACAGATAGAACAGATCTGGTACATAAGTAATTATCCTGAGTTGTCAAACTTTTATAAGTGGGTCCATTTGGGAAGGTGTCTAAAAGTGCCTCTGTGGAGGGAATAATTATTCATTATTATTCATTAAGACTGGGCCATTCCGATGCCTCAGAACATTTTCCTTTTTGCTAAAAGCAATTTGTCTTGGAACCAGCTCACCTGCAACACCTCCAACTTTGCAAGTCCTCTCCATTTGTTGGAGTATCAGCTCAAGAATTTCATCAGAAAGGCCATCTCCTTTGACCAGTTTAAGTAAAATGTACAGATGCATTTCATCAATACAATTATATGCAGTTCACCTGTATCATCCATGCTTGGGACAGGCCCTAGTATTGCAACTGTGTGTTCATAATTGTACACATGTATGTATGTATGTGTATGTATATATATATATATATATGTACAAATACACACATGCACGTGTGTATGTATGTGTAAGTATGTGGTGCTGGAGACTAAATGCAGGACCTTGAACTTGCTAGCAAGTGCTCTACCACTGAATTAAACCTCAAGCCTCAGCAAGTATTCATGAATAAATTTAATAACTACAAGATGTTATGGAACCAAAAATGTGTTCTCTCCACTCATATTCTGAGAAAATAACATCCTAAGTATGATAAACATTGAAAAACACGGCAGAGTTACCTGAGTTGGTAACTCCCAGCTCCGGTGCTCTGGTGGTGCACTCCCAGCACTTACAGAGGCTGAGGCACGGCTTGAGTGCAAGTTCAAGCCCAGCCTGGGCAATTCAGCAACCTGATGAGACCCTGTCTCAAATAAGCAATAAAAAGGGCCTACAGCTCAGTACTGCAAAAACAGACAAACCCAACCACCTAACCAAGAAAATTTTGTTTTTCAAACAGTAAACGGCACCCATTGAGATACTTATATTTGATATATGCCTGATTTTTAAAAGTTCCTATCTTGAAACACAAAAATTTGAATGCAAGAAAAATTCTTGTTATAAAGTCTTCAAGCTAAGAATTTACTGAATTGCCACAATTCTTTCATAAGAACACGTTTTTTATTTTAAAGCTAGGGTTTCTTTTGTTGTTGCTGTTGTTGAGCTGGAGATCAAACGCAGGGCCTTGGGTGGCCTAGAAATGCTTTCAGTCTCCAGCCCTAAACTGCAGCATTTTAGATCTTTTACTTCCATAATTCTCATTCACTAATTTCAGACTTCAAAACTTCCAAATTCACTTCTGTAATTTCTATTTCTAAACTCATACTCTTGACTACAATTAAATCAGTCTTTATCAACATTACTAATACTAAGCACTGGATGTAACTTAGGGAATAAAGTTCTCAACATTCACAGGATAAGTACCATCTAAAGAATTTTATGCACACACAAACATAAAATTTAACAAAGCAATTCCACTAAGTTTCATACATGTGGCCCATAACATATGTCTGAAGACATACTCTAATAAATGGAAGGAGGGAAAAGAAACAAATAGTGGCCAATAAAGTATTTGGTACATGACCCACTAGTCGGAATGTGTTTCCCATATGTATTTGGGACAATCTCTAAAATTACTGTGGGGAAATGAGTAACCATAAAAATAGATATGGTAGGTTTGCACTCGGGTGTACACTAAAAATATATACAAATATGTAGATGCACATAAACTTCTGGAATAACATGTATCAGTAATAAGCAGAGATGGGGTTAACCCATCTCAGATTTCCTCATGCTGACAAGAAATCATTTATGATGTCCATTTCTTTTTTTTTTCAGGGGTGGGGAGGGTAAGTCAGAAGATTCCAAGTTTGAGCCCAGCTTGGCTGCTGGGTAACTTATAATTTCTCTATCTATTTTTTTTCTTTTTTTTTTTTTGAGACTGGGTCTCACACTGCCACCCAGGCTGATCCTGAACTCACTGTGGAGCCCTTGGACTCAGCAATCCTCCTGCCTCAGCCTCTCAAGTACTGGAATTACAGGCGTGCACCATCACACCCGGTCTATGTGGTGCTGGGGAATCAAACTCAGGTATTTGGCTCTTGACTTAGCACTTGGCAAGTGCTTTAACTGCTGAGCCATTCCTCCAACCTCAGGATGTCCATTTCTTCCACATGTATTTTTTCACAACTTTAGTCACTACGAGCTGCAAATTTACACGTATTTCAGTATGTGATCCAGTTAACTCAGTCCTGCGTGTTATTTTCATTTATCAACTGCTGAATCCTTTACACATGAGAAATTTCTCCACCCAAGATTCATTACCTAAGCATCAAGATTTTACTGGGGTGTTCATTTTATTGTTTTTGAGACAGGGTATGACTGCGGAGTCCAGCATGGCCTCAAATCTGCAATCTTCTGTACCTCCCAAGTGATGGAATTTTTAGTGTGCAGCCCCAGCCAATCCAGCATCAGGATTTTACAATGTCACAATTGTCTGAAGCCTTGCATATTCACGTTGCTTCTCCTAATTGCTCCTGAAAGTTTGTAGTACCCAAGTAATCTAGTATTTGGTTTAAAAATCTGTCATTCCTGCCTTCTTTTTCTACATAAATCCCCATATCTAATCTAATCACCACGTTCTGACCACCTCGTAATTAAGTGGAAGGTAGAGGTGTCTCTCTTGTTTGCGTTTTTCTTCCTTGCAGTGTGGGGATCAAATCCTTGTCCTTGCTTATGCTAAGCAGGCACTCTATCACCAAGCCATATCTCCAACTAGTAAGTCTTGATTTCTTCCTTTCCTTCTCCACCCTTCTATTATCTTAACTGTTCACTCTAATTGCAGTGTACTTCAAATGCATCATTCCTGTTTTAATCACTTTTCTCACTGTTGGGACAAAAAATCCAACTTAAGGAGAGGTTTACCTTTGCTCTTGTCCAGAGTTCTCAACCTATTCACATCAGTCAGCAATGAAGAAGTGCATGGCAGAGGACCAGGTGAGATTAAAAGCTGTTCACTCCATCACAAGGAACAAACAGTGAGGAGAGCTGGGTGGCAGGGGTTTGGGAATGTACTTTCAGGCCATGTCTCCAGATGGCCATCCCTTTAACCAAGCTCCGTCTCCCAGTAACAGGAAATCATCGTTGGATTAATCTACTTCATCCACTTAACCCTCTAAGCCAAAGAATTTCCACATACTTTTGGAGAACATTCCTGATCTAACCTGTAACATTTCCCTGAATTGCTAAATGATTGACTGTCCCTCCTCACCTTGTTTTGGTCTTCTAACCTCTATCAGTAAGTAGAGACTGAAGTTGTTATTGGACAGAAACATCTTGTACTTACCCAATATTAGCTGCCTTAGCCTTAAATGGAGAAAATATTTGCTAAATAGCTTATATTCCATGTACAAACATCTCTGTAAAATTACCAATTATAATCTACGGCCACAAAAGCAATCTATGCTCTTCGCAACTGCAAAAATACTGTCTCTTACAAACCATTCACAGATCCTGTAGAATTACTTTATTTTACTGACAAGATAGTGTCAGCTTACATTTGGTTATCACATGACAGCCACAAAAATGTTTACATTGAAATAGCCTTTCTAGTACATCTGAGCATCCTTTATCCAAAATGCTTGGAACTAGAGCAGTATCCTGAATTTTGTCATTTTTCAGACTCTGGAATACTGACACACATATCTTAGAAATGAAGTCTGAGCAGAAAATTCCTTATATTTCATGGATGCCTAATAAACATTGTCTGAAAGTACTTCTAGTATGTGTAATTTGCCTGTGTTTTGCTGATCTCTCACAGGATGTCTGGTGTGAAGTTTCTACTTGTGTTATCATTAAGGCCCTCAAGTTTTAAAGTTTGGACCACTTTATATTTTAGATTTTCAGACAAGGGATGCTCAAGCTGTATCCATAATACTTTTAATATTACATATCACTGTTATATACTGATTAATACATTAAGTTTATAATATAAATTTTATTTTTTAAATTTTCTGAAAAAATTGAGATAAGGTCTCACTCTCTAGACTAGAGCTGGTTCTGAACTCACTATGTACCCAGGCTAGCCTTGGATTCATGGCAATTATCCTGCCTCAGCTTCTTGAGTGCCTGGATTACAGGTATGTGCCACCATGCTCAGCATTATGTGGTGCTGGGGAATTGAACTCATAGCCAGCACTTTTAACCGCTGTGCCATTCCTCCAGCCCTCTTTCTGAATGCTTTTCTCTCTCAACTTCTCATCATTTAAGGTCAAGGAGAAAAGAACTGGAAAACTTTCTCACAGAGGTTCTCAGAAACATGGTGCCATTCACGGTTCCCTTACCTGGAGCACAGGAAAGCAGGTTACAAATGAAAGATCAAGCTGATTACCCAGGATCACCTGAGGTGTATGTGGTAGTGCATGCCTATAGTCCCAGCACTCAGGAGGCTGAGGCAGGAAAGTTGAGGACAGCTGGACTACACAAGACCCTGCCTCATAATTAAAAAAAAAGAAATATTAAAAAATCAGCTGGGTATGGTAGTACATGCCTGTAATCTCAGCACCTGGGAGGAGTATCTTGAGTTCAATGGTAGCCATAGTAAGAATTTATTTCCAAAACCAAGATCATTACTATAAAAGCAATCTAGGAAGTAATGAACGTCTATTTTATAGGTCAAAAAAAAAAAAAAAAAAAAACAACCCACTAAACTCCAGCAAACTAAATGGTTTTTGTTTTGTTTTGTTTTTTGTTTTTTTTTTCCCCTTGAGACAGGGTCTTGCACTCTAGTCCAGGCTGGTCCTTAACTCAATATGTGGCCCAGGCTGACCTCAAACTCACGGCAATCCTCTTGTCTCAGCCTCCCCCAAGTGCTGGGATTACAGGCATGTGCCACCATGTCTATCTCATGCGGTCCTGGGGAGATTTTTCAGGGCCTTTTGGTTACCAGGCAAGGACTTTACCCACAGAGTTATACCCCAAGCACAAGAGTAACAAATTTTAACACAAAGACCATGGTAGCCAGGTATGTTGGTGCACTCCTATACTCACTACATTCCGGGAGGCTAAGACAGGAGGATTATTTTGGGTTTGAGGCCACTTTGGGCTAGTGAGCTCAGGATAAGCCTGAACTATAGACGGCCTGCCTACCTCAAAAACAAACAAAAAACATAATGGGTTAGAGATGTAGCTGTGTATGAAGGTCATGGGGTCAATCCTTACTGATGCTGGGGAAAAACAAGCAAGGAAGCAAGCAAAGGAACAAGCATGCAAGCAAACAAACTCACTCACTCATACTGAAATGCAAGAAACTGAAAACTCAATAGGCGAGAAGGGCCAGAAGGGCCCATGGTGACCTGTAAGATTTCTTTAACAGTCCACTCTCAAATAGTGACCATCAACACAGAATACCAATCAAAGGGCAATTGTTAGGAATAACACGTCTTCTGGCGGTGAGTTACATGTTTTCTCTCCTAATATTTGTAAAAAAGATGTTTACCAATTTACTTCGGTATAATATTCAATTTTATTCATTCAAACCTGTCAGAGAAGGTGTTCCCTTCAAAGCATATTATTTTTACTTAATTATTTCTCCTGGAAATCTTATCAACTTTGTCATTAGAAAGTTGTATTAATAGAATTGACACATCACTGTCTGTACAAATATCTAATGATCACATGCAGAGTATAAACTCATCAACAAAGACCTCAAAATGTTACATTTTACTAGATGTTTCTAGTTCCTGACTAGCTGTACTTCTACCACTACTGTATTCCTTCAAAGTAAGATATAAAAGAAAAATACATAAACTTATGAAACTATGTTTATTCATTTTATACTCAGAAGGGTCACTTTCCTGGAGAGACTTTAGATAGGCCTTTTAAAAGAACTTACTTCTAGTTTCTCTGTTCTTCATGCTTGAGGTTTCAACACCAAACACCGTGAATTTGGTAAAGCCAATACACACACATAGACTGTGATTTATTTTTAAATTTTATTTCAATTTATCTTTTCCCTACCAGCCAACCTAATCCACTCCCCAGTTTCACATTAAGATGCCTTGATTCCCCTTCCTTCAATCCATCGTTCCTTGTAGTTTTCTTTCCTTGTTACACAGTGGGTGTTTTTAAAAACCTGACTATCCAAACTGGATTACTCACATCCTTGGCTAGCTCTTCTTACTTTGAACTTCCAACACAATGGTGAAGAGATATAAGAATTTCAATGTGGACTTTCCTCTAATATTTTCATATCACCCATTATATGAAAGGACCAATCTACTTTTCCCACTATTATATGAAAAGACTGAAATTAAAATGCTCAGTAAATTTTACCAAATAATCTGAGATTCTCATCTGCTCACTTACTGTTACTAAAAGTTCTACTCTTAAATTTACATCATTACTTCATTTTTTTTTTTCCTCCTGAAATGTCCCTCAGGTCAATTCAAGAAATACAGGGATTACAGGCATACACCACCACACAAGGCTTCCTTCTACATACTTTAAATACTCTATGCTGCATATAATATTTAAGACAACAAAAAAGCTGTACTCATTCAGTGCAATATAATATAATATATATTATATATATATATATATAGGCATTTGAGCTGAGCTATATCCTCAGCTATTTATTTTGAGACATTGTGTCACTAAATCATTAAATTGCCCAGGATGAACTCAAATTTAGGATTCTCCTGCCTTAGCCTCCTAGAATACCTGGATTATAGCTATGACAGCACATCTTGCCTTACAGAATACTTATAATCCAAATTACTCGAATCCACAAATTTGAAACTCATGGACACAGAAGGTAAAACGGTACTGAATGTGAAACACTGTTAATATTGATAAAGACGAAGAAAATATTGGTTCAAGTAAGTAAACAAACTGACAAAGGAACAGGAGTAAAAGAGGTGATAAAAATTCTAGTGGGATGAGAGCTAAAAAATATCTGGAAGATAGAGGATCCACATTAGAGCTTAATGTGCAAAGGAAGGGGTAATAGATGCTGAAAACGCAAACTAAGAATAAACCAAATAAGGTCTTGTGGTCTACAATACTGTTCTGCTCTAACTCAGACAGGAAGCTACTGCATTTGAAAGAGAGGAGTGCACCTGCAAAAAATCCCCACACTCTAGAAGACCAAAGAGGGCTGGAGGAATGATACTGTGGCTACAGTGCTTGCCTTGCAAACGCAAGGTCCTGAGTTTGATTCCTCAGCACCACATAAAGCCAGGAGTGGTGGCACATGCCTGCAATCCCAACACTCAGGAGGCTGACGCAGGAGGATAGCTGTGAGTTCAAGGCGAGCCTGGGCTACAGAGAAACCCTGTCTCAAAAACAAACAAACAAACAAACAAACAAACAAACAAACAAACAAACAAACAAGACTAAGGCCGAGAAAGATTTCAAGTTCACCTTGCCTGGGCAATTTAACAATCTAGCAACTGTTTTTTTTTTAAAGCTGTGATTATAGCTCAGTGCAATTGCCCTGGGTTCACTTTACAGTCTTGCCTCCCCCACCAAAAAAGAGAGTGACTAGGATATTATCAATGTTTCATAAAGACACAATGGATATTTTGTGGAGAAAAATTACATAACAGATGAAGAGGGTTGTGCACTACTCTTCATCAATAATATAATGGAGCTGAGATAATATCATTTACAAAGCACAGAGGTTTCCTGCAACATTTAAAATCCCAATAAACCAGTTGGATATCGTGGCATATGCTTGTAATCCTAGCACCCTGGGAGACTGAGGCAGGAAGACAAGTCTGAGTCTATCCTGGCCCAATCAGAGAGACCTTGTCCCAAATAAACAATCAAAAAAGGGGTTTGGGTTGTAGCTCAGCATGGAGTCTGTGGGTTCAATCCCCAGCCATATATAAACACTCAAAAACAGAATTAAAAGAAAATAAGAATTGTACCTTTCTTTTCTTTTATGGGCTGCCTTCCCTCACCATCAGTCCTGAAAACACTTACCTTTGTGGTGTCTCATTATCCTCAACCCACCATTTCAAGTAGAAATCCTTACATGCTATTGCAGATAGTCAGTTTACCTCTGAGTTACTCAGAATCCAAACGATCCTCATTTCCACTAAACATCCTCTCAGATATCATGAGGATGGGAAGTGTGGTGGGTGAATTGGTGATGTAGTAGTATACTGTCTTTTGGAACATTACTAATCCTGTCACTCTATACCATAAGCTCGAAGCTCCCTGATTTAGATCAGCACAATTCCATCTACAAAGTGGTTCTCCTTTCTCCCTTGCCTTCCATCCCTTCAGCAGCTGAGCTACACTTCTACCTGTGAGTGCCAACGCTCTCTTCTTTGCCTGTCTAGCCTGCCTTCCTTCAGCTTCTCACTGCCTGCTCAAATCTTCGGTCCACTCACACTAACCGTTCTGATCATATCATCTTGACATCCCACAACCCCCCACCCCCAACCTAGAACTGAAAAGTACATACTTAAATGTTTAAGACCTGCTAAAAGGTTTTCATCTTAGATCAGTCCTTTGAGTTTCCTCCAAAAAGGTGCATATTTGCTTCTAGGTTTTCAGGGTGCACTTTCTATGTTCTATATTAATACACTGAGTTAGATTTCTTATAATTCTACAGGGTCCATTAAAACTCAAAACCTGGGGCTGGAGGAATGGCAGTGGTTAAAGCATTTGCCTTGCAAGTTACAAGGCCCTGAGTTCAATTCTCCAGCACCACATAAACTGGGCATGGTGGCGCATGCCTGTAATACCAGCACTCAGGAAGCTGAGGCAGAAGGATTGCTGTGAGTCCAAAGTTATCCTGGGCCACAGAATGAGTTCAGGACTAACCTGGGCTACAGAGCAAGACACTGTCTTAACTACCCCCCCCACCCCAAAAAACAAAAAACTCAAGGCTTGGGGTACAGCTCAGTAGTTAGAGCACTTGCATAGCATGCACAAGCCCCTGGGTTCAATTTCCCAGCACCACAAAAATAAAACAAAACAAAACAACAACAAAATACAGCCATGTGTGGTTATCACAGCAGATTCAGCAAATGGGAGGCTGAGGTAGGAGGACTGCTTTGAGTTTCGTGCCAGCTTTAGCTACATAGTGTGAGGTTCAGGATGAGCCTCAACTACAGAGTGACATCTTGTCACAAAATAAAATTCAAAACCCAAAAGAGCACAGATCTTACTTTTTGTATCTTTCTTAGTAAACAACATATCTATCCTATAGTTGGATCCATTCATTTACTAAGCAAACACTTAACCAGGATGGGACCTGTTAGGAAATGAGATTGAGTTGCTTCAATGACAAGATCCCTGTTCCCAAGGGCTTGTACTTTAGATGGTATCGTTACAGAAATCTGATAAACCCAGAGATTATCAAGACTCAGAGCCCAGAGGTCAGAGATGAGAGGAAGATTTATTACCCATGGGCCAGCACCTACATAAATCCAAAATGGCAAGGGCCTCAAGTTCAAGGGTAGGTTACTTTTATACTTTATTTGTTCAGAGGCCAGTACATGGGCAAGCAGGAAGTGTACATCTTCATAACAAGATAGCAAAAGTAACTTTTTCTACACAAAGCAAGCTTTACAATTCACATTTCAGTATTATTCTCTGGCCTAGGTCTAACCTCACCGTTTCAGAAGCTGCTAACAGCAAATCCAGCATGCTCTGCCTCTGTGGCCTTGGCAGGTTGCAACAGTCTCACAGCTGTGAATCCAATTAAGGGGGAAAACTGCTTTCCCAGGTTAACTGTGTTATGCCACAACAGTGTAAGGTGAATATATGAACAACATAACTTTAGATAGATGCTTAAAGAAAGCCTCTGGGCATATTTTTTTTCCAAAATTAAGTTTGCTAACAACCCTTTATTGACAGTACCAAGTAAATAATTCAAAAGAAAAATAACAAAAGTGAAAAAGGAGGAGTTGAAGCTGTAGCTCAGAGATAGAACCCTCTTATCTGAATACAACCCTGGGTTCAATTCCCAGAACCACAAAAAGAGAAAACTGAAAAAGGCAAAGTGTAAACATTAACATATAGTGGATTTCCTGAGCACTTGGAGTACAAATTCTTTCCTGGCACTATAGCAGACACCAAATAATTATGCTAAAGAAAATTACACCAAAACACAATGGTAAATGTGTTATGTAAAGTGCAACACTCTCTTAGGCATTTCAAAACGTAATGAGACATCAACTACATAACTGAAGTCTACAGAATGGGGTTATATCGTTAAGAGGAAACAACCGAATTTAGACAGTTACTCTTCTATACCAGAAAAATGCTAGCCACATGTAATAATTTTCCTGGGGGAAAAACATTCCTGGGAGCCACATCAAAGTTGGGGGAACAAAAAACTGGTGGAATTAACAACCTTTATTATTGAAACTAAGAGATCCAAAAGGTAACATTTCAACAAGTAGGCACAGGAAAAGTCAGTTATTTCAGTCTTTTGTTCTTACTCAGCTCTTGTACGTCTAATTCAGATGCTGAATTTTCTTCAGCAATACTTGTGTTTAGATTTTGTGTGTTTGTGTGTGTATATATATGCACATATGGTACTGTAGACTGAACCCAGGCTTTCAAATTAAGCTATGTCTGTACGTGACCACCCCACCCCCCGGCCCCCTTGAGACAGAGTCTCACTAAACTGCTAAGCTGCCCAGCCTACAGGTGGGCACTTGTGATTCTCCTGCCTCAGCCTTGCAAGTGCTGGGATTACAGGCATGCTCCACCATGCCTAGCTTTATGTGGTGCTGGGGAATCAAACTCAGGGCCTTGTGCTTGCTAGGCAAGCACTTTAACCCTGAGCTACTCCTCCAGGCCTAGTATAAGATGAATATATAAACAAGATAACTTTAGATAGATGCTTAAAGAAAGCCTCTGGGGCATAATTTATGCCTAGATTTTGTAAATTTAAGATTCACAAGTAGATTCATATATACAAAAGCAGATTCAGTGATTAATACTGTATTAGTAACTCATTTTAAAGTAAATGTAATGAAATATTTAAGAGCAACATATTCAGTTCCTGTGCGACTCCCTCCTCCCCATTCCTTTTTCTGGATATTGAGGATCAGGTCCCGGGCCTATACCTCCATCCATTTTCATGTTTGATCTGGAGACAAGGTCTCAACTAAGCTGCTAAATTGGCTGGACTTGAGCTTGTGATCCTTACCGGTGCCAGCAGGTCTAGCTCCCTAAGTCCCATTCTAAGAACTCAAAGATTATATCTGACCACTCCAGGATAATACAGCTCCAAAGAAAACCAACTACATCCTTGTACTCTATAACAACTCATTTAATTAGCACAGATTTTAAATCAGTGTTTTCCTTTCACCTGTTAGGATGGCTACTTATAGTTCCCCCAATACATGCCACTGGGGTAAAAGAACCCCATTGTGTTCACAGATATTTCCAACACATCTAGAGGACAAGAAGGTACTTTAAGATACCAACTATAGAAAATCAGTGTAACTACAAGGATTTCAAAACACTGCTAACTTACTTGACACGTCTATGCTCTATTTGTATGGTTATCTGTAACAAAAGAAATACACACCAAGGGTGATGATACACAATTGCAATTCCAGCATTCTTAGAGGCAGAGGCACGACCACAAGCTTAAGCCCAGCCAGGGCAACTTGCAGATGCTGCCTCAAATAGGCAAAAAAAAAAAAAAAAAAAAAAAAAAAAAAAAAAAAAAAAAAAAAAAAAAAAAAAAAAAAAAAAAAAAAAAAAAAAAAAAAAAAAAAAAAAAAAAAAAGCCTGAGATACAGCCCAGCTGTGAAAGGCCCACTTCCAGTTCCTAAAGACATGAAGATAGACGATTTTCTACATTCAAATGCTATAAAATTATTTTGTATTATTACACCTGTATTTTCAACCAAACTAGAAAATACTTCACTCATTATTATTTATTCAGGTCTAAAAATTAATACCTCCAAATCTCACACTTCTAACACAAATAGTATGTACATTACTTTATACTTCGAGGCAAAAATTAAGAATGTGAATGACCTTTTTTTTTTTTTTTGAGACAGGGTCTCACTCTGTAGCCCAGGCTGGCCTTGGACTCATGGCAATCCTCCCGCCTCAGATTCACAAGTGCTGGGATTGCAGGCATGTGCCACCATGCCCGGCTTATATGGTGCTGGAGAACTTAACTTGGGTATTTAGTGCTTGACTTAGCACTTTAATCACTGAGCCATTCCTCCAGCTCCTGACCTACATTTTTTATGGCTTTCCAGTAAGGTAACAGTGGGGTATCAAAAGTCTATGTGAAACCAGGTACAGTGGCACATGACTTTAATTCTATCTGGGAGGCTGGGGTAAGCAAGACCTCACATTTGAGGCCAGGCTAGACAATTTAGTCAAGAAAACCCTATGAATATCCTGGGGCTCAGTCCCTAGTTCCACTGTCAAACAGCTGAACCTACCTACCTTCTGTTCTTTCTTCCTTCCTTTCTTTGTTTTTTGAGACAGGGTCTCACTCCACAGACCAGGTTGCTTCTGAGCTCACTATGTAGCCCAGACTGGCTTTGAACTCACAGCAATCCTCCTGCCTCAGCCTCCGGGGTATTAAGATTATAGGCATGCACTACCACGCCTGGCTGTGCTGGGGAATCGAACTTAGGTACTTAGCATTTGCTAGGCAAGTGCTTTAATCGCTAAGCTATTCCTCTAGCTCCCAAACCTAACTTTAGTTCACAAGAATCTGTGTAGATTTCCTAAGGGGGGAAAAAAAATAAAGACATCAAATTCTGTGCTCAGGTGGTCTTTGGGAAGCAAATTCAGAGGGCCCCACGCAACATCCCGGTTCCAATTAGAGACATGTTGGTATACTTAAGTACTTTCTGGACATACATATTAGCACACATATATGACAACATCTAAATCTTCTGAAACACTTAAAGGCTCAAAAATCAGGTAATGTTTCTTTGGGTCAGCATAGTTAAAAACTTTTAGAAAATACATCAATATAGCATCAGTGTAGTCTCATAATTGAGCAATTTAATTGTCTTAATGTACTGCACAATTTTAACAGGCCTTGAGCTACATATACATATATATATAACTTTACAAGATCTCAGAAGCCTAAATATAAAATTCTATGAAATTTTCATTTGTTTTCTTTATTTTGTGGTGCCAGGGATCAAAATCAGGCATTCTAGCAAGGCAAACACTTCCTCTGAGCTGTATCCGTAGCACCAAGCTACAAACTTCTAGTATAAAATTACTTAACAATTTCCCTTTATTGAAATCCTTGATGAGTATTACTTTCTAAAATGACTGCCATGCCTGAAGCTATAAGGCAAATGAAATTATGTTTGTAATAGATATATTCATACTCAGAATATAAGCTTAATCAAATCTTTTATCTTTAATATAAAAAGACAAATTCACAAAAAAGAAAAAGTAATGCCATCACTTCGATCCATCAAAATGGTTATCATTCTAAGTGTATTTACCAGGATGGTAAACAAAGACCAGAACAATTTTCTAGAGCTTTCCCCCGCAGGTACAAGCACATCCAAAAATACTGATATAAGAAGAGACTATTACATTGATTCATTGCAAAATATTGTATGAATGAATGAGAATCAGTTAAGTGAACAACTTTACAAAACTTTTCAACTATAATTTTCTGCATTCCTCCTTCACATGGATTGACTGCGTTTGTGAATACGCTAGTTCTGAAAAGCACAATAAACACACATTACAAAGTAGCTCACACATTTTACAGTAAAAATCAATAAACTTCTGCAGTATTTATCAAATGAGAATAGCTAAAAATAATTGTTTTTAATTGCCTAAACGATAGGCTAGTGATTCTAAACAACTTACAAAGAATGTACAGGACAGTAAATGACAACAGTGTTTCTTTCTTTTGGGAGATTGGGGAAAGGTAGTCCCTCACCATCAGCATCACCTGAAAACATGTAAAATGCACATCCTTGGACCCCACTGATACCCACTGGGTCAGGAGCTTTGGAGCAGGCAGCCCACAGATGTGGGTTTTAACCAGTCTCCCTGGTAACTCAACCACATGATGAAGTTTGAAAACCACAGTATAATGAAATACACCGGGCTGATGTTCCTTAATTTAGGTACTTCCCAATACTGTATCGTAGGTCCTAAAAACACACCCTATGCACACATTGCTATAACGAATACAGTAAAAACTAGATCCTTTATGACTGAAAAAATTTTGTAGTTAATTATCTCAAGTATCACTGTCAAGTTTGCTAAACTCTTTGCTTCAAAATTATACCAGGATGTAGATTATTCAAATCTGGAAATATGTAAAGTGTTCTAAATTAGTTCAGAGAATTAACACTTCCCAAGTCACTAAAATTTATATAGAACGACTATGTATAACTCAGCCCAGTTTTCTCATTACATAAAACCACTAGAGAACATGTTTAAATCCAAGAGCCATCTAGAATTTAATACTGATTTATATTACCTATTAATGTGAAAGTAACCTGAGGAAAAAGTATAATTACAGTGGGAAAATGTGCTCAAAATGTTTTCTGTATTTCCACACATAAGATGATAGAAATGACTTGCAAAAACAACTTATTTGAAAGTCATATAAAAATAAAAATGTAGGTAACTGAGTACAAACATGGCAAAATTAATAGATACAGGATATTTTTACACAGTCCTTATCAAACTCAAAAAGATACAAAAAATCTAATTCACATTCTCAAAAGCCTGACAAACAGTATTTTTTTCATAAAAGCTACCACAAGTAAGCACGTACCTCAGAGATTCAGACAGAAAAAACAGTAACAACGTACAAATAACAAAGTCTGCTAAGGTAATAAAGATAAAAATTTTAGAGATTAAGCATCAGTTTGAAAGTCCTTCAGAAGCACCAATGAACCACTTATTTAAAGAAATTTAAGAGGTAGACATGCTTGTCCATGCCTGCACCTCTAACTACTCAACAGACTAAGGTAGGAAGACCACAAGCTGCAACTCAGTGAAACTATCTAGAAATGAAGAAAAAAAATTTTGGGGTGGCAGCAGAAACTGAGCTCAGGGCCTTCACACTGAGTATACCCCCACCCTCGGTTTAGTTCTGATTTTGAGACAAACTCTCACTATGTCATTATGTTTCACAGGCTGGGCTTGAACTTCTGGTCCTCCTATTTCAGAGTCCCAGAGTGCAGGAATTACATCAGGCCTGTGCCACTGGGCTTAGGAAAAAGTACACAAAACTTCAAAAATTTTAAAACAAATCACAGAATGCAGATATAGCTCAGTGGGGAAGCACCTGCCTATCACATGTGAAGCCCTGGGGTTCAATCCCCAGTACTGAAAAAAGAAAATGGGGGAAAAATACACACATTAACACACACACAAAGACACAACAAACGTACACTGCTTTTGATCAAGGAAGTATTCTCTATATAATGACTGAATTCTTATTCACTATATTTATTTTAAAATACAGAAAAAGAGAAAAAAATCATGTTTCCAAACTAAGCATACTTCCTCCACTTATTCTCAATTCTATCTTATTTTTAGGTCTGAAGTACTTCTCATGAAATTTGAGTACTTATATTTTCTAAGACAGAACAAATTTTGTACACAATAATCAGAATATGGATCTTCTATGGTGCATTTCTTTAACCCAGAACGACAAACTACAGAAAATTGTGAATTACATTTCTTTTAAAATCAATAAAATATAGGAAGGGGGAGTTGAATTATTCAAGCCGTAAAATCATTTATTTGAAAAAACTTTCAATTTGTATACTTGAACTATGTTAGGAATTTCAGCATCCTCAATCTGGAAATAGCAGGCTTCTGTTATTCAAAAGGAAAGCAAGATATAATACAAATGACATACTACTAATTTCACGATACAAAAAAAACCACACATAAGTTTCTACAAAGACAAACTTTTAGAGATAGTTAAAATCTAAAGTTTTACATAAAAAGACAAAAGTAAATAAAATTCTAAGATAAAACACTACAGTAGGTCTTTATACATTGTCTTTAATGTTTTATGCTTCAATCATTGTTTTTTCAATCAAGAAAACAAAGAAATTCAAAAATGTCTTTACAACACACAGAAGACAGTACTCTCAATCCGTTAACACTACATCCAGACTTTAAAGACCTGATGTAGAAATTTCTCCAATTCCTCATTTCCCCAGAGAAAGTGTAAATTACTTGATATGAAATTTGCTTGAGAAACTACCTGTACTTTGTTTATACACAACTAGGAAAAATGCATAAATGAACACAAAAAATTGTTCTATTTTTAAAACCTTAAAAATAAAGGCTGTTGGAAGAGAAATAATGCTCTTGTAAAATTTAATACTACTAAATTACTTAATTTTACGAGTAACTTATATGGAAAATAAACCTTTACATACTAGGCTATAAACATTAAGGGATGCACTTTTAAAATCTGGTAGGCAGGAAGTAACATTGTTTGGTCTGAAATATACTTAATTGAAAGGGTTATGTGTTGAAAGATCTAGAAGTAGTTTTCTACTCCTTAAAAAGTCCATGCCAACAAATATATATGAAAGTAAATGCAGAAAAGTATTAACTGTTGGATCTAGCATAAAATTATTTAGTTGTATTCCTAAAAGTAAAACTAATTTTTAAAAATCACTGTTACTGTCTGAAACTTTGAGTATATTATACTATACTGAATGTTGTAGCAAAATTTTTACACAAAAAAATTAAATGCCACTCCATTCCCCAGGAAGCTTGCTCTACTTCTGCAATAACATGGCCCTTCTATTTCAGTCAACTAATACCATTAACACTCGATTTCAACCCTTTTAAAGCTTTAACCACCCATTTCATCATTTCTTTCACAAACTTCATGTCATTTTAATCACACCTTTAAGTCGTTTTTTCTCATTCAAAACCTGTGCTGAAGGCAGCAACATAACCTGCACTTATCAGTGACTAGCAAGCATTAATACTTGACATTAAACAACAGTTCCGTTGTATGTATATACCAGCTTATGGAAATATTCAACAAGTAGTTTCTGTATAACTGTATAATTTAGTGTTTGAGACACAAGAGCCAAATTATCTGTCACCATCCTTGTTGATAATTCTTATTCTAATAAACAACAATTTCAAGTGGGATATTTTCTCCTTTTTATGATGATATTTTTGTGATAAAACATACGTGACCTCTTTCACTGAATGCTCAGCACCAAGTTAGAATGAAATACCCAAAATACAAAGAAATACAAATTGAAGTTTTTGAAAATATGTAACTCAAGCTTAAAATCACTACACTTGGTTTCAAAATAAAAGTGGAGAAATCTTAACAAGTTACACTGCTAGAAGAGAACTAGAAAATGAATTTATTTTATTTTATTCATATTAACTATAAAAACCATATGAAACCTAAAAGCTGTAAACTTGAAACTTGGTACTTGATATTTCAAGTCATGTTATAAAAAGAAAACATAAGACTGTGACAATGTTAAAAATGTTTCATAATACCTTTTTAAGAAAAAAATTATGAAAGCATACATGACACTTCACAATGACTTAGAAAGTTGCCATTACTGCATTTCGTCCTCTGTTTTGTATGTAACACTTTTAAGCAAATAACACTCAAGAGTCTTCATTGACATACTAATTCACAAGAAAAAATGAGTGAATCAACCACAAAGTTGTTAATGAAAACACTAACTGATTAACTAGAAGTTCACAGATGCTCCACTTGACTGTCACTCAGAAGCTGACTGTTCCCAGGATAAACTTGTTAAGTACTGGAACAAGAATTTTCTTGATGTAGGGGGAATTCTTGGAGCCAGAGTTGAGCCCGGACACTAGGATGTTCAGGAGATTAATATATCTCTGTGTACTGGCTTTCAAATGTCCTTGAATAAATCATACAGAATTTCACAGCCTTGGCCAGCTTGGTATTAACATCAAAGGATTAAGTTTCTCTTGCTCTGAATTCAGCTTTGAATGAAATACAATGCTAGAATTTACTGCAGTGTGAGATGAATAACGTACAGGTAGGCTTAACTGTAATAAATATCACTTTAAATTGCAATAAATTTGAAAACTCTTTATACTTAAAAGTTGTAAATTGAAACCAGTTCTACTTCCTGTCAACTTACAACTCATAAAAATTAATGAAAACATTCTTTATTACTTTACAGACTTCAAATAATGTTTTCAAAGAGGTGCCTTAAAAAAAAAGCTTCTGAATACTCCAAATTTTAGAAAATAATTTCTCCACCTTGCAGTGTCTAAAAACAGCATGAAATAGTATAATCGAAAAATCTGGTACCAAAGGATGCATTTCAATTATACTTAATAAATAACTGCTTCTGCGCAAGATTTTAATTACTCAGTTATTTCTCCAAAATACCTGTCCAAAAATGGACCCCTAAGGAAAAGAAAAGGTACTATTTAACATACAATTTACTTTAAAATACCATAGTAATTTTCAGAAAGGCGGTAATAGCATAATATATTCACATACTGAAATGCTAGGTGAGAAATAAGAGCTATGACAGTGGCTGGTGAATTAGCTTTGGTATATAATTACAGAATTTCTAAATGTAATTTTAAACAAAGGTGATCAGCATACATTTTCAAATGCAACCTATGACTATGTTTTGGAGTTAACATTATAACGTGGTGAAATCAGTTCCTCCCAAGAATTAAACATCAAAATACAAATAGGTATTTGACAGAACAAGAATCTAGCTAGAGTCTAATGTTTCTACTATTCTAGAATTAATTCTCTTCTTCTAAAAAACCAATACTTAATCATAAGCAGTATTAGCCATCAGACAAATTTTACTGGCGAATTAAAACTATAGGGAAATATTTTCAAGCTGCAGAGTCAAGCCATCTTTTAATTTTACTAGAAACCAACAACATCAAGAAGTGCCTATTAGTAACTGATCACACAACAATCCTCCCTTAACTACCAATCCAACAGTATTGACTTTTAAAATTAATATCTAAATGTTTATACCAAATAAATAGCAGATAAAATTAAAACTAAGTATTATTTCATAAGCAAAAGAGATTTGCCTTCAAACAATTTTTTTTTTCAAGATTCAAAGATTTATTTGGAAAAAGCAGCACAGGACAAATTACCCTTATTAATCCTTTTCAGAATATTTGAATATTCAGAGTTTTTATGTAATGTAGGCAGCAACTTCATTTTCACAGAACACCAACACTTTATACAAATTAAACTCCCATGCACACCCACCCCAAAGTGTACTTAGTATAGTATGTTATCTACCCCTACTGACATTAGCTTTCATTAAGCTTCCTCAGGGATACGTACACAAATTAAGAAGCAAAATCATTTTTAAATGGGTGGGATTAGGTAAAGCAACCAAAGTATAAATGTTACAGCAAAGCTTAGTAAAACCGTAAGAGAATACACTAATAACATTATAAATTACCCAAAATGATTTTTTATTGAGATAAAGTAACTACATAGATTTCACAGTACTATGGTGCAGTTATATTCAGCTAAAGTCACAAACATATTAACATTCACAAAGATGAGTATCATCATTACCATTCTAGTCTACAAAGTTTATGAATAAAGAATACAAAAACCTCAATTTTACAAAAGAAAAAAATAAGTCTACATACATTAAACAATAAAACTATATCTTCCAAATAACAGGTAAAAGTGTTATAGGCATATCACTGAACTTTTTTCTAAGGAGTCAGGAATGAAAGAAAGTTTAATATCTACGACGCTTATTAGGACCTTCAAAGTTCCCCCCTTGACTGCCTCTACCAAAACCACCAGGACCACCACTCACAGGACCTACACCACTCATTGGTGCTTGAGGGGTTTCAGAACCCGTTCTACTTCCCATAGGTGAGCCCATCTGGGATGGTGGTCCTTGGGGAAATCTATCGTTGTGCTATAAAACCACACAACAAATATGAAGTCCATTTGGAACACGCCAAATATAAGTGACAAGAAAAAAAGGGCAAAATCCCAAGTGGTGATGTCATGTAGTTCAGCAGAAAGTCCAGCAGAATCAGGATCACACATAGAAGGAAGAAAGGAGCAATTTAATTAGTTACTATGCTTAAAAAATAAAAATGCAGCATCTGAAGACTTACAAATTGCTAACCCTATGCCCCAATGTCATGAAAAGAAAAACCTCCATTTTATGGTATAAGCAATGCCATCTTAAGCCTAATCAGTGTTGTGATACTGCTCTGATCCCTTTCCGTAAATTTTATATTGCATGAAACTGTGAGACAAAAGAAAAGTACTTAAACCTGGGGAGCAGCATGACAATCTATTTAAAAAAGTAAACATTCTAAAAACATCAACATAAATGCTTTTAAGACACAAAACACTAGTCAAAACATAGAACACAGGCAAAGAATTAAGATTTAAATATAGAAACTTTTGAGTGTTTTCACTGAAAGGCTAGTATTAAGAAAAATCATTGGGTTTTAAATAGTGATTAACATATACTAGGAATGGCACGATTAACATTTGAATTATATGGAACTATACAGTTTTAAAAACATCACAATAATCCATACATTAATCTTAAAGGCTGAACCAAACTCCTTAAGTATAATAGTAAAACATCAATACAAAACACACACACGCAACAAAAACCAAGAGTAATATTTAAATGAAGTTTACAATTTCAGGTAAAAAGTATAAAAATGGAATGTTACTATTCTATAGTATATGCTAAAAAGCCAACTAAAACATGCCGTTCTAACAAGCTTTCTGACATTTTACTCTAGAATACTGGCCTGCAATAAAGCAACAAGCACATTAACTGTACTAGCTGCCATCTTATTCATAGCAGATGCTGAGACACTGCCTCAAATTGTTGTACAAAGTATTATTTTAAAAATTTGATTAGAATACCAAATTTTCCAAATTGTAAAAAGACTATGACTGAAGTTTAAAAATGACAAAGAGTGCATTCCTCAATTCTAGGGTGTAAAACATGTTCCTGCTTTTTTCCCTTGTGGTCTTGTGCACACTGGGCAGGTGCTGTACCACTGAGCTACAACCCCAGTCCACAGTATCGTAGTCGTAGTTTCTTCTAGATCACCATGGATTTACAACTGATGGTATGTCTATTTCACTGGCACTGCTTTTCTTTCTTAGCAGCAATGGCGCCTTAAATATTTAATATGATAGCTCCAAAACCAAACTGTCTTTTCAAAACATTCAACTGGAAAATTTTCTTTTCTAAATGGATTCAGTCAAATCATAAACTACATGAGAAAATGTTTTGCCATTATAAAGCTTCATTTGAACAGTGGTGAACTTTAAGGATAATGATTAAAAAATACCATCAGTCTTGTTTGTTGGTACCGAATATATAGTAACTGAAAAACTTTGTTTTTATATTTAAACCATACAAAGATATCTTCACACTCTCAGAAAGATAAAATGATTGACTATATAAAATTTAGGAATAAATGTAATTAGTAATTCTGTTGAAATAATACAGCAGAAGTTTAGAATATACAAAAACTTTAATATTTGATTATTTTATAGTAAAAACAAATGCTTTGAGTTATCTATCAAAAATGGTTTCTAAATGCTGTGCTTTCACACATTTCGGAATCTGTCACCAAAGGTAGAGTTCACAAAGAATACAATCATAATTTCATTTTATTTTTGTCGTGCTGGGAATGGAACTCAGGATCTTTGTACTATGTTACAACCCTAGCCCAGTTTTTAGTTTTGATTTTGAGACAACGTCTTGATGAATCACCAAGCTGCCCAGGATGAGCCTGAACATGTGATCTTCCCACCTTAGCCTCCGAAGGAGGTGGGAATATAGTCTGTGCCAGTGGGCCCAACTACATTCATAAAATATTTAACTATTATAGTGAATGCTGATAAAAGGTGGATACAAATTAAAGGAACTGAAAAAAATTTGTGAAAACATAGGTATTTGTTATGAGGTGCAAACACATGCCATGACAGTAATTTTAATTCACGGGCTACTCAAGAATTCTCTCATAAATCTAAACATAACCTCAAAGATACTTTTCTTTCACTTGCTTTTCATCTCTACTGCCAAAGCAAATAATGCCAATTTACATTAAGTGTGAAGTTATCTTTGGGCACAGTATTTCTTACTTAATATAATCAAAATAATTTTTATGATACATTACCACTGCTCCATTATCTGGCATCATTGGAGTTCCCATATTTGCAGCTCCTTCTGGTCCCATGGCAGGACCAGGACCCATTGGTGGGCCAGGTATAGTTCCTCTGTTGTTCATATTCATACCCATCATTGGAGGAGGACCTTGGTTACCAGCAGGTGCTGGGCTAAAGGCATCTATGTAAAACAATCTATACTTAGAGCTGTCCTAGCTTAGTTTAGTAAACATTAAAAACTTTACAAAACTTGTGCAATCTTATACCACAAGACTACTATCAAAGTAATTTTCCTTCCTTCAGAATTAAACAATTATCTACTAGGTATTGCCTATACTTCCCAAAATACACGCACACAAAAAAGGGTAACTATCAGTTATTTTAGGGCCTCTGAGAATTCAACAGTTTGAAAGTTTTAAAAATTATTTGCTATAGCCCATTTTTAATAGATTTTTTAACCAATAATGTTGACTACACCAGTTTCATGAAAAAGAATGAACTAGCACTTTTAAAACCAATTTTCTTAAAGACACAGCTACAAATATTAGAATGTAAATTACATTACACTGCAAGAAGTAAAACCATTTCCTGTAAAGATCACGCTTGGATTTTATATAGTTATTGACTACTTCTTTAAATTCTAAGATATTGTTTTTGTAACTATTAAAATATGTACTCTGATACTTCAAAAAAAAACCTCACTGTGCCAAAACTTTTATTTTTCAAAACAACTGTACCCAAATAAAGATAAAATGTACATTTTTGACATGTGAAGTTGTAGAAATGAGGAACAGATATGCTTCAAATTTTTTCATCAGAAGATATTCATATGTCTCATTAACTGCCATAGTGATTCAGCTGTAATACTAAAAATGCGATGGCCTCAGAGATAACATGCTTTAGTTATTTTCTTTGAAATCTTGATTTCCTCTGAAAAGTGCTCATGTGTTTATCAATAAAAATTCCTAACAAAGACTGACTCCAATTTGGGTTTTGAGTATTTCATTGTGTAGGTTAAATTTCTGACCCTCACAAAACTCTTTCTTAAGTAGGTATATTATAGAAGGAGGTTCAGTTTTAATTCAAACCCCCTACAAACTAACAAATTAAGCTAAGCTATAGGGTCTCACTTAAGGAGTAGGCTGAAATTAGTCTGTAACAATTCCTAACATGTCAACTATTGCTCTTTAAATCTATCATTGGGAAACAAAGGAAATTATTTTAAAAAATTATTTCCTTAGTCCCAAAATTTCCTTGCTGACAAATCCATACTATATCCAAGCATATTTAACTTCTTCATTATAGTCATAAATTGCCATTTTCAATAATTTCCATAATCCAGAATTGAAAACGGGTAAAAAGACATTATCTAGCAGACATTCTTTCTGTAACTCCCTCCTTCAAATAGATTAATTTTTTCCCTTTTCTTCTTTCTCTTTCATAGAACTGTTAATATTTGTATGGACTATTAACAAACAACTATGAGTATTAAAAGATCATTAGTGATATTCCCACTAGTATGCAGTTGACTTAGTTTTGTGCTAAAAGTGCCCAACTACATTACTAAAAATAAACTAAATTTAGAGATCTAAGAAATGTTGAAATTGGGTTGGAGGGAAATAGCACAGTGGTTGGAGTGCTTGCCTAGTAAAACTAAGGCCCTGAGTTTAATTTCCCAGTACCAGATAAGCTGGGCATGGTGGTGCATGCCTGTAATCTCAGCAATGGGGAGGCTGAGGCAGGAGGATTGCTGTGCACTCAAGGGCAGCCTGGGCTACCTACTGAGTTCAGGACTAGCATGAACTCTAGAAAGAGACCCTGCCTAAGGGAGAAAAAAAGGTTAGTGTCACCTAGTTTTATTATGTTTCTCATGACAAATGATACTAGTGATAAAAGAGAAAAGCTGTCACATTCAGTCCATGCAAATTTTTATTTTTCTGCTGGGAACCAAACCAAAGGCCTCAAGTAAGCTAAGCACAGGCTTTATCACTGAGCTACACACTCCTGGTCCCACTGATGTAAGCTGGTAAGATTATGACATTATTACCTACTCAATAGTAACCGAACTAGATGATAACTACAGTAAACCATTAAAGTAAATTCTCACCTTGAAGACTACAGAAGAGAATATTAAATAGATTGGATTTTAGGAAATTAGGTACTGAAATGTAAATGTGATCTGCTGATGAAAATGTCATGAAATTTTAAAATTTCCTTGAGTTTCTAACTAAGAAATATAAAGACATACTCTCAATAAAGTAAGTAATCAAGCAAACAAAATGCCTTCATGGCCTCCCTGCACCATCATGGTTTTAAGCTTTATGCCATTGTCAAGTCTGATTTTGATGTTAATGAAAATCTAATTGTTATGGTCCTTCAATTGCCTATAATCCATAACTATACTCTTCCAGTTCTTAAAACTTTCACGAATGAGAACTTATATAACACTGCAGAATTTACTCTGAAAAAGACATACAGAACCACCAGCACAACATCAATTCTGTTTCATAATTTAGAACTTAATATTCTTGCTACTTTTTTTTTTACTTCCAATCTCATGAAAGTTGTTGATAGGCAAGGAAATATTTCAGGCTTCCATTACATACCAGAGAGCCTAGTAACCACTCGTTAGATAAGAAAGCAAGAAAACAGCAACACAGAAACAAAGATCATCTGTTCAATTCATTATCTAATGTTTATATGTATAGCATTTCAAGTCTCAAATTTATTAAGAATTATGATTATGTCATACTTTCTTTTATATTCTTATACTGCTTTCCTTATAACTTGCCTGTTCAAGCCAATAAATGTTAAAGGTGTTAATGTACTTTCAAAAATTTTGTAAGAACTTTAAATATACTTATTAGCAAGACATCTCATTTTCTCAGTAAGTCGTGGTTATCTTCAAAGAGTGCATTCCTTGCTTAATACTACAGTTAAAAACAAAAAATTCAATAAAGTGAGGAAAAAAATTAAAAAAATTATGAAGTGTTCTCAAACAGAAAGCCAAACTGAAGGCACAAAACTGAATCTGAAGTTGTTTTACATCATGTAAGAACTACTTTGAAACTGTATTAAAAGCGTAACTAACAAATTTCTTTCACTGAAGCTATAAAGTACAACCGTATCTTTTAGCCTTCACACTTTTCTCCTAGGCATATACTGTAATATAATTACATTTTAATAAACATAGAGATTTTATCTTCACAAGTGTTGGTTCCATATTTTTAAAGTCTCTTAATGATAAGTAAATACCACAAATAACATATACAGTACCCCCAAAAATTAAAAGTTACCGAAGGCTTTTGCTTCAAATCCCTACCTCCCATGTTTATGGCTCCACGGGGACCCATATCACCCATTCTCATTTCCTGTTCTCTCTGTAAGTAAAGATAGTTGTCACAGTCAACCTATTAATTTATGACTTTACACTTCCCATCTAAAAATTAAAAAGAAAAGAGTGAATTGGGACAACACTTTCCATTATAAATTTTGAAAATTTCCAACATAATTTACTTAATAAAAACACTGAAAAAAAACTTAGGTCTCCCAAGCTTAATACACTATAAATGCTTAGAACATTAAGTTTATGTTGCAACATTATCTGTATACCAGATCAGAGAAAAATCTACCAATTATTATTTCAATGTTTTCATTTCAGACACAAAGTCTTCAAGCAAATAAAAATCCAAAATGATAACTAAGACCAATTATTTTTCCTCCAGGTCAATGAAGTTTTAAGACTAGGGAAAAATTACAATTTTCATTGTCCAAATATTGTATTTTATTCTTACATTTTTTAACCAACTATCTAAGCATTATTCCACCCAGAGCCTATAGATACCGCATAAAAGTCTTTACTTGCAAAGGAATTACGGACAGCTTGACTTGAAACTGCTTTCCTATGGATCAACAAAGGTTTGCCTACAACCTGAACAAAAGTGTCACCCATTAGGCAGTTTCTGGAAGAACGCACTATTTACCTATGACAATAAAGGTCATACAAATATTCAAAAAATTTTAAATTTAATTATAAAAACTTTCTAAGAACAATTCATTTACTAATGACAATTCCATTTAACTGCTCCACTAACTCCACAGCTCACATACACCTTTTCATGTTACTAAGGATTGAACCTATGGCATCCTACAGGGTAAGCAATTACTCTCTACCACTGAGCTACAACTCCAGACCTTAAATAACATTCTAAAAATTGCCAGTTCCTAGGGTGGTGACTTAACACAGCTGGTAACGTGCTTGTCTATTTGATGACTACTTCTAGTCTCAAGTTAAGTGTGTTAAATGGAATCATAAACAGCATTCTGAGACAAAAGCAGTAAAGTTTAAATAAAGAGTGCAAAACTGTATCTTAAAAGCTAAATGTTAATTAGTATTCCATTCAATGATATAAAACACTGGTCAAAAGCACATATAAAACCAGAAATAAGTAAGCCAGGCCCAGGTGACACAGGCCTGTGCTGAGGCAGGAAAATCACAAGTTTGAGACCAGCCCAGAAACTTGGAAAACCCTTGGGGAAATGTAGATTGGTGAAGGCTTCAGGTTTATCTTCAGTACTCAAACAAAACAATATACACAAAAACAAACAAAACCCAGAACAACAAAAACCTCCCAACAACAAAACTAAAGTGGAAAGAAAGAAAAGCCTGTGATAGTGACATAATCAGTTAAATACTAAATGACTCCTCCAAATTAGTGGTTGGGGACATTCTCAGTGATTAACACCCTTGCCCAGAAAGTGTGAGGCCCAGGTTCCATTCCCCCAGCACCACATAAGAGCTAGGTGTGGTGGCACAAGTCTGTAATGCCAGTACTTGGAGGCTGAGACTGGACTGCCCATGAGTTCAAGGTCAGCCTGAGCTACATAGCAAATTCTGGACCACTTTGGACTACAGAGGGAGACTTTGTTACCAAAACTAACCAGCCAACCAACCAACCAACCAACCAACCACTGCCTATCTAAACTAAATGGAGCTGACTTAGAGGTTAGTCTTTAATGAGGCTACTGGGCAATAAATGAAGCTTTGGAACAATAAAAACATCACAAAGAAATGAAATGTTCTATTACATTGTTTCCAAAATTCAAATGCCATAACCTTCTAAACACTAATTTAAGTGTCTAAAACATATCTTCACATAAAACACTTGGCTATCAAGGGATGGAGCAGGAGGCAATTAACGGGGATTAGATGCTGAGACACACAGAACAGGGAAAGGCCCCACTACTGGGCTCCAACCACCCCACACTTCCCTCAGCTTAGTCCTTTTTGAATGGTTTGCTGGCTACTTGCCTTCCCACTGAGCTACATTGCCCATCCTTCATATTTCGAGATAGGATCTTACTAAGTCACTAAATTGGCAAGGCTTGGATCAAACATGCACTTCTCCTACCTCAGCCACCTGAACTGCTGCAATTACAGTGATAAGGCTACGTGTTGGGCTCCCATTTCCTTTATCACAGGGTCTCACGTTAAACTGCTCACATTCCATCAAATTTGTGATCGTACTGGCTCAGTTTCCTAACTGGCTTAGGTCCCAGGATTTATAGGCTACTGGACTCGTATACCTGGACTCGATTACTGACCTGCAATACAAGCTAGACTATAAAATAAAACCAACTACTAACCAAACATTATATAAAAAAAGAAAGCAAAAAATTTTTGAGACAGGGTCTTGCTCTCTACTTCAGGCTCGTCTGAAACTCCTGGCAATTCTCCTGCATCAGCTTCCTGAGTTGAGTGATGGGGAATTGAAGTTAGGGCTTTGTGCTTGGTAGGCAAGTGCTCTAACTGCTGTGCTATTTCTCCAGATGCCACAAAAAATCATTACTATAAAATAGTCATTACCAACTCAGTAAGCCAAGCAAGTGGCCATCTCATCATTAGTTATTGCCTACTAATACTGTGGAAATACTTCAGCATATCCAGAACCTCTAGATATTATATGTATTAGATATCTGTTACTGAGAAGCTGGTTATATTCTATCTAACAACAAAGAGTAAAATACATGATGACTTTTTTTAGGAAACAAGATTTAATTTATACTTCTACTTTTAGATTTGCTTTTATTATTAAAAGTTAAAGGTGTAATGTCTAATCATTAACACCAAGTAAACTCACTGAGATTACAATTCCCCAATATCACTTATGTTCCCTACCACACTAGAGACATGATCACACTGTAGAGGAGGGCTAGAGACCAACTTTGTTTACTGTATATACATTTTTAAGCCCTACATATCACTCTGTGAAATAACAATGCTTAGCTTTATTACTCACAAAGTACTTTATTATTCTTAAATCTATTTTTGTTATTAAGAGAACTTTATAGTAAACATTAACTGGAGACCTACAATTTTTATGTCAACTACAGAAAGAGTCTTAATAATATTCTCCTTCTGATACTGCACTATATTATAAGCTGGATCAACTACTAAACAAAGCTTATTTCCTTAGGTGGAAGAACCTGTAACGTTTTATAATAGTCCATGCTAATATAGCATATGTATAACCATGTTACATACCAGATTCATACAATAGAATGTAGCCTTTTTCACTAAACACAAAAATACATTTAAATAATGTTAACTATATACATACATACATATATATACACACATACACTAACACACACTTTTTTCTTTTGAGACAGGGTCTCGCCCTGTAGCACAGGCTGGCCTTGGACTCAAGGCAATCCTCCTGCCTCAGCCTCCCAGGTGCACGGATTACAGGTGTGTGCCACCATGCCCAGCCTATGTGGTCCTGGGGAATCAAACTTGGGTACTTAGTGCTTGACTTAGCGCTTGTTAGGCAAGTGCATTAGCCACTAAGCCATTCTTCCAATCCTGTTAACAGTATATAAAGAAAAATTCCTAAACACTATTTTCCAGAGCTTTACCTTTAAAAAGAGATACTGTGTTTGATAAAAGATAATTTTATCTCAATTTTAAAAGTTTTCAGCTTTGTAGTTATTTCTCCAGGTTGCTGTTAATTTTCTAGAAATCTAATTATTACACACTTGACAAATGAAAAAGAGGCTGAGATTAAGATTTTATAAATTGAAATAAAGAGAAAACTTCTTTGTTGTAATTATATACACATGCTAAATAAGAATCACAACTGTGAACCCACTCAAAAAGCAGTATTTCAACACTCACTTCTACTGGTTACTTTTAACATATTTTCTTCTTCTTTTTGAGACCAGGTCTCCCTCTGTAGCCCAGGCTGCTCCTGACCTCACTATATAGATCAGGCTAGCCCTGGATTCAGTTATCCTCCTGCCTCAGCTTCCCAGGCGCTGAGGAGTTGAACTCAGGGACTTGATAATATATTTTAAATTAGAACTGATTTTATAAATAAAATTCAGTAAAGTTTTATCGCTTTAACAAATTAACTGATGCGCTTTAAGATGAAACTTAACTAATACCTCAGTAAAAAAAAACTATGATTAAAAACTTAAATTTTAAAATATCAATTCAAGGCTGTAATGCGGCTTACTGCTATGCTATTTCAGAGATAAAAACTAAGGAATAGAGCTATTAAATAACTTACTCAAGGTTACGCATAAGTGGTTGAACTGGCCTATAAAATCCTAGGAGAGAGTACATCAAATTTCCACCTTCACAAGATGTGTTTGTTCTTTCAGGATTACAATAGTATAAGCTTAATAAAAATTCAAGACTTTAAACTGGCAGCATTTGTAAGGCTGTGTATCTTTCCATGAAAGGATCATACACATATACTCCTAAAAACTTACCATGCACATATGCTTAAATTAACAGATAACCAAAAAGGGAGCCGAAGAATAGCCAATTCTCCAAAGTATCAATCAAAGCCCATCTTATCGTGACAGGAGTTTTCAAAAACATAGTTCAGACTACTAAAAATCCCCAAGACCCTTTCAGGAAGTAGAGAAGGTCAAAACTACCCCAAATTTTACTAACACTGAGAGATATAATACCACATAAACTTAAGATCTTTTTCATCTTTCCAGTGTACCTATATTAACTATATTCGATAGCAGATAAGCAATGGTTGTCAACAGAGATCTCACACATTTTTGTTTTATTGTTAATACTACTGTATTTGCACATGTGAAAGTGCAATGTAAAAAGAGCAGGTGGGTGGGAGAAGAAAAAACCTTCCAATTATGAAACATGAATCAAACACTAAAAAACAGTAATTTTATTAAACTTCTGTTCTTGCCTACATGCTTTTTAAATATCCTGCATAATAAGATGGGTTGTATATGCATTTAGTATTTCCACTTTCCTATGAAGTACAATGGTGATTTCAAGTTATTTCAAAAGAATTCATGTAATTGGGTTGAATACTGATTAAGACACTTTTTTTCAGAGAACAAGATTTTTACATGAGATACGTTATGTCTGATCACTATCTTCATTACTTGGCTAACATTATGTAGTGAGATTATTATTTAAAAAGGTGATTTCAAGACAGCCATGGCAGCACATGCCTTCCATACCAGCACTGGGGGAGTGGGGGAGGGATGAAGAAGGAGAATTAGGGCAGCTCCCTGAGGCATGTCTCAAAAGAACAGGGAGG
>PVKB01007445.1:0-34772 GCA_004027205.1 Ctenodactylus gundi | reverse complement strand
GCTTCTAGCACTTCATTCCCGGTGCTCTGTTACTCCTCGCTGGTGTCTCTGAGCAGCTCCCCTGTCTCCCTGGTAGTGCTTTCACTAAATCCTTCCCAGCATCCCCTTCCAAGGTGTCCTGCTGCACCTAACCAGTACCGTGCTTGGGAATCGGCTGCCGCATTTCCGCATACACACACCATACAGTAGAAAGACAGTCAATATTTAGATGAATATAGAATGGCTGAAAGCAAAATTCAAACATGATTCTAAATGAGAAATTATGGGGCGTAGCAAATGTAAGTGACACCAAGGGGCAGGTTCACAGAGGCGTGGCTGGGTCACAGAAGGTCACATTTTATCCTGTAGCACTGTGAGGCGTTCGCACGGCACACTGTGAAGAAAACTCACAGGGTCTGTGCACATCCCATGCCCAGGAGGGCGACGTTAGGGTCCACTGCTCACGTGAGACCCTAGGAGGTGACCAAGCTTCAGGGTCATAGAGCTGAAGTCACCTGTCAGAATCTTCTCCACCAAGACCCAAGACAGAGCGGCATGCCAATACACTGCCTGTTTTTTCTTTTTTTTCCTCTCTCTCTCTCTTCTTCCTTTGTGGTTCTGGAGACTGTGCCCAGGGCCTTCAGACTGAGATCCGTTCCCAGCCCACCTTTATTTTTGGTTTTGAGACATGGCCTCACTAAGTTGTCCAGACTGGGCTTGAACTTGCCCTCTTCCTGCCTCAGCCTCCCAGCGTGTGGGATGACAGGCCCATGCCACCAGGCCTGCCTGGACAGTCTCGGTCCTTGCATGTGACTTCCCTCACTGCTCCTTTGGAAAATAAATACAGAAAGGGTGTCACCGAGAGCACCATCTTCCTCAAGCACCGTGAGTGCTGCCTCACCAGGCAGGCGTACGGTGGGCTGCATCGACCTCCAGGTAGCTCATGGTGTGCAGCTGCCCCACCAGGTCAGGACAGTCGGTGAAAAATGCAGCACGCCTACCACTGCTGGCCTGCACTGAGTGCTGGGCTGCGGCTGGAGGCACACCAGAAGGCAGCAGGACTTGCGGCCAGCGCCATGGGTCTCCTCTGGGCTCTGTGTGGCGATGGCACGACACAAGAGGTGCTCAGGCCTTGGTGGATCCCCGCGCAGGCTCTCACCTGTCACTGCTGGGATGCACATGGATGAGCACAGGCTGAAGAGCGGCACCAAGTCCTGGAGGATCTGGAAGAAATCTACACTGAACTTGACCTGGCACCTCACCAAGTCCACAAACTTGAGCTCCAGGTTCTTGCCATGCCTGCTGGACAGTGAAACGAGGCTCACCAGGCCCACCTACCTCTTCGTTCTTGGGGGGAGTTCCTACATTTTTTTTGGCAGGACACCGACAGTTCAGTTCAAGTTCACTAGTTTGGCAGCAGTTCGGTGCTGTGGGTGTTGCTGGAAACTCCTTGACGTCCTCTGGAGCAGAAACGGTGGTACCTTATCCCAAAGCAGTGTGATTGATTCTGCCTTTACAGAGGATATGCAACTCATAAAAACACAGTTATCTCAGGACTGTTCAAGCCCTCAGGCCCTTTGAGAAAAAAATCCAACCATGGAACTAGCAGTACAGACTGCCTCGGAACACTTATCTGCTCTAGTACCAGAGGGGACAAAGAGCTCTGCATCAACCAGGCCTTTGCCATCTGCTAGCCAAAAAGCAACAGAGAATCGAGAGCACAGGTGGGCCAAGACACAAGGCCAGAAAGCAAGTAACTCAGAATGAAAGCAAGAGAGTAGTAGCTCTGGGGCTAATTCAGCTCCAAGGAGAGAATGTGGCGGTCACCGAGGTAGCAGGGGAAGATCTGGTACTTGGTGAGATGGTCCAATCGAATTTGAAGAGGACGTTGACTTTGAAAGTGCAAATGAACAATTTAACAAAGAGGAGATTGGCCAAATTTTCCAATAAACCACAAGATGATAAACTTTAGAAAAAAGAAAGCCTGTAAACAGCGAAGATAAGAGAGACTCAGGTGTGACCCAAAACAGGGAGGGAAAGGCTGAGGAAGACCCATGTGGATCTACCTGCCGCTGCAACAGGACTATATGCCTCCCTGTTCACACTCTTGGGATGATACTAGACAGCGAGACGGACCTGGTCTGAAGAAAGGTGAGATGTTGAGACATTTGGAATCCCGCTTCGTCCAAATTGTGGCTGTGGAGGGTACAGAATCAGAGGTGGCCCTGGCTTCCATGGTGGCAGCAGGCGAGGGGTGACCACTACCCCTTGGGGGTTTCATGGAATATTCAGAGGAGGTGATGGAGGCAGGAAGTTTGCAGATTTTGATTATAGGAAAGACAAGAATGTTGTTGCATGACCTTCAAACAAGTCTTTAAAAATTGGTGAGTTTCTAGCTCTTTATGGTCCTGAAAATTGGGTTCAAGTCTTTGTGAAGAATGAAGACATGAACTTGCTGTATATTTGTCACCAGCCCTGGGTTTTGGTTGTTTATTTTTCTGTTTAATTTTGAAGATACGATACAGTTACTTTTAGGGGAAGGAAAGCTGATCTTAAAAAATGAGCACTGAACAGTTTATACTAGCCAGATCTTGAAGAAGCCAAAATGCCCAAGTACAGAGGACGGCATAGAGATGACGTGGTACAGATACACAATGGAGTATTACTCTGCTATTAAGAATGACAAATTGGGGTAATGTGTAGCAAAATGGATGCACCCTGAGATCATTATGCTTAGCACAATGAATCAGGCCCAGAAAGTCGAATGTCATATGGTTTCTCTAACATGAGAAAACCAAATCATAGGAAGTGTAAGAGATATGAAAGAAAGTAAGGAGACGGACTTTGTGGAGAGGGACACGGGAGGTGGAGAGAGGGCAGAAAGGAGAAAAGGAGATGATATATAAACAAAAATATTTGAAAAGAAAGAGCATTAAATGTATTTCAATTAGCAGAAGGTTAAGGGATTTCTAACGTATAGTTATCCAAAAGCAGTACTTCAAGGGATTTGTGTTTTTCATCACTGGAAAGATTTTTCTTATCACTGAATTCCTATCACTATTTGGCAGCTATTGCAAGTTGTCTGCAGATAGGGCTGTGAGACCATGTTTTGAGCTACAGAAGGTTGTGTGTGTGTGTGTGTGTGTGTGTGTGTGTGTGTGCATGTGTCTTTACCTTTCTCTCTTTTTGTTTTTTCCTTCCTTCCTTTTTGGAAATCGTGTAATATGCGGCAGCTTATTTTGTCACCTAATTAGGGTGCTGGAGGGTAGAAAATTTTGTCAGTCAACGATGTATACACAGTGTTTCTTAAGCAAAGGTAATTTTTTTTATAGTTATAAAATTCCATTATATTTCACTGCCAAATAAACATTAAAAATTTGTGTAGCTGTATAAAAAGCAATGCATTTTTAAAGAGTCAACATTTCTAAAGGAAAAAATGAAGCCTGTAAGACCAGGACCTACAGCAGGAACTCTGGGAGGCGGCTGGTTCCTGCCACCCTCTGGGCTCAGTCTAACGGAGTCGCTCTCAGTTCCTCCTTCATGCCCAGGGCCTTTTCCATCACTGGAGCTCACTGCCCTCTCTCAGGACCGTCCCCAGCACAGCATCCCTACCACAGCAGCTCCCCTGATTCCCAAATCTCCTCCCTGGTCCCAGCTAGTTAATTATCCACAGTCTTCTGGCAGGAGACTAATAAAACCACCACAACTATGGCCTGGCATGGGCCTGTAATCCCAGAATACTGGGAGGCTGAGGCAGGAGGATTATAAATTGTAGGGCAAGTTAGTGACCTGCGAAGACCCTGTCTCAAAATGAAAAAAAAAAAAAAAAAGGGCTGGGAGGTAGTTCAGTGCAAGGCCTGGGGTTCAATCCCTAGAACCATAAATCACCAACAACAAGGATGACAAAACACCTCAACAGCGGAATCTGTTTGCCTTCTGCCCACCAGCCTTTTGTCCACCTGTATTCCCCAGTATGCCTCTGCACAGGGCCTCTTTGTGTGCAGGGCCTGTGCCCACCAGCCGGCTTCACCATGCTCACCGCCTTGCCCTTCCAGCCCAGGGACGTGACTCCTGCCCTTGCATGTGCCCTGGACTCACAGGAGATGCTGTGGAAACATACTCTCCTGACCTTGGTGACAGGATAGATGAGGCCTCAGAAGCCCGTGTCCCAAGCATGCCATGCCCTGGCTGGTCCTTATACAGGTTGAAACACAATAGAACCAGAGCTTCCAGTCCCACACCATTACCTGCTCCTCCTGCACTTGCCCACGCAGAGATTTCTCTTTGTTGTTGTTTTTGAGACAGTGTCTCCCTCTGCACTCCATGCTGGTTCTGAAGTCACTGTGTGGCCCGGGTTGGCCTCGAACACTAGGCAATCCTTCTGTTTCGGCCTCCTGAGTGCTGGGATTACAGGTGTGCACTACCATGCCCAGCTTATACGGTGCTGGGAAACCAAACCCTATGCCTTGTGCTTGCTAGGCAAGCGCTCTAGTAACTGAGCTATGCCCAGGTCCAGTAGAGACTTCCCTTTGTGATGGGGCTCTTCCCTGTGCCTGATGGCCCCCTGTGCCTGGAAAGCTCCCATGATGCCCTTAGGGTGCACGGCCAACGTCTCTTCTGAAGATCCCTCAGGCTGGCCTCCCACCGCCTCCCGCCATATACCTGCACAGACTGGCTCCCGCAGTGACTTGAAGGCCTCTCCTCTAGCACTTGTGACTTAGACTCCACATTTGTGAAAGCAGAAAGACTCACACGATCTGAAGAGAAGCCCGAGTATTCGCCTCCACTTTTGTGTACAGTAAGTTCTCTGCTCAGTCCCGCTAAATTCCTGAGACGAAAAACTCAATCTCTCGAATCATCTTAGATAAAATGGAATAAATAAAAGCATACTTTAAATTTTGGTATAACCTCCACAGCCAAAAAAGGCACGCACAGGCCATCAAGTCATTTAAAAATGTTATACTGTACTTGTACTTCTGTGTGTGTTAGCTGTCAATTTTCCAGACACTCACCTGCGCGTGTTGCGTCCCTAGTTCCTAGTTCTCTGCCTGCACTGAATATGCCTTAAAGATCAGGTGCAAGCCCCACATCTCTCAGCCCACCCCACAAGTTACCTGAGCTCTCCTGCAGTGATTCCCGGGGTGCTCTGGCACCCTTGTGCATGTACCCGGTGGCTGACCTCTGAGCCTCTCCTTTGGGAATCTGCAGGTAGGCACACAAGGCCTGAAAGTGGCCATGCTGCGCTGGCCATGCCCCTCCCTGCTTCAGGCGCCTCCAGAAATGGCGGGTGGTGCAGGCCCTGGGAGAGCCTCATTCAGCAGGTCACTAGCCCTGTGATCCTGCAAAGCGACTCAGTCACTTTTTTTTGGGTTTCATTTTGGCAGAATAAATATAACCTAAAATTTTCCAGTTTAACCATTTTTAGTGCATGACTTAGTGACATTAAGTATACTTGATACCAGCAGCATGGTATGTTAAGTGAAAGGTTTTATTTTTCCAAAAAGTAGAGAAAGGCCCACTCCTTCCCTCCCCTGGAAGAAGAACAGCTACTTTCACGACTGAGACATGAAGATACAGTGTCCCCTAGTGCCTACATAGTGGGGCAGGGAGAGTGGAGTCAGCTGGGGAAGATGTGCCTTCCTTCCAGATGAAAGAGCCCTCCTCCACCAGGTCCTGACAACTCCACCCTGCCCAGTGGCTAGCGGGGGCCCCAAGGCCAGCCAAGGAGAAGGAGAGCTGGGATCAAGGCCTCTCCCCCCCTCAAGTCCAGGTTATGGATACATAAAATGTTAACTAAAGGCAAGCAGCCCCACGCCCACTGTCAACTTTCTTCTTTTTTTTGTAAACTTAAACTTGTGATCTGAACTAGACTTGTGAATCCTTTTTGGCAGTGGACATGACCTAAATAAGTGATCGTCAGCCTTTCTGACACTGGCGGCCAGTGCAGGGAAGGCCCGTCCCCCAGGACCTGGGGAAGCCGCCTCCTGTCAGACCAGCAGTGGCATTAGAGCCTAAGAGGATCGTGCTGACGGGAGGCGGAACTTCACTCCTGCTCTCCTCCTGTTCCATGGCCCATCCTTCCTAGGCCACGGATAGGTCCTGGTTCATAGCCTGGGCATTGGGGACCACTGATTTAAGTCAACTTGCAAGTTCCAAAACAAGTTTTTGAATTTGCAACCTGTTTTGAAAAGAGTCATTTCTGTCCTGGGGTATAGGAGACTTCCGCTCACCTAAAACCGACGCAGGTGACGACTTGGGGTTTCCTCTGTCGTCTTCCCTGAAGCCAGCTTTTGACCAAGCTCTTTTCCTCTGTTATTACAATACATAGCCTCATGACTTTGGCACCAGCAGCGGGCAGAGAGCTCAAGATTAAAAGGCTGGATTTAATTGGCTGGTAACATGTTCACGTTGTTGAGTGACATCGGCGCTATTTATCTCTGAGTTTTTTATCCAGGTGAAGCTGAACCCCTTAGACACTGACTCCCCCTTTCCTCTGAGTGCTTTTCATCCCTGTGGATTCGACTGCTGGAGATATCTCACGTAAGTAGAGTCATGCCGATCTGTCCCGACACTGCATTTGGCATTGTGTCCTAAGGTCCATCCCTGTTGTGGTATGTCAGAATTCCCTTCCTCTCTAAGCTGATGTGACTCCTTCGTATGCGCCGCATACTGCTGACCCACTCATCTCCACGTGAGCATCTGAGCTGCATCTGCCTTTTTAAAAGAAAGTGTGAGTTTCTCTTCAAGTCCCTACTTTGGTTCTTTGGAATTACTGGGTCATTTGGAATCTTGTGTTTCGTCTTCTGGCGCAACAGCCACGTGGACCTCGCCATGTTGCGTCTGCTTTCCTGCCTTCAGTTCTGAGTGGCTGTGTGGCCGTGTCCCGGGCCCTAGTGCACACAGTCACGGCGCAGACCCCCTGAGCTCCAGCTTCCTGTGGCTTCTTCCAGGCTGTCCTTTTTAGTTCACTTGCAAGTGACCCCAGTGAACTCACTGGGTCCAGATTGGACTCCGGGTCCTCATTACTTTGGCCCGTCTGCTGTGCTCCATCTGGCATGAAGAGAGGTTGGTGTTCACATCCCCCGGGAAAAAGGCATTCCTGTGACCCTCGCTCCTGTTCACAGCCCTCACTGTGCCCTTGCACAGGACCCTTGCAGGGTCTCTCACTGAGCCTCAGATGCAAGGGTGACCTGGGGCCTGTGGACACAATAGCACCACTCATACGCATCCCTTTCTCTTGCGTCCTCACCTGACTGCTGAGTCAGTATCATGTAACACCACGTGACCCATAGAGACGTAAACTAACACATAAACCACGCAGTATCCTCCACGCCCACCCAGCCTGGTAGGGGTCCGGGCAGGCAGGCTCGCAGGTACGGCTGGTGGGAGTGTAAAACGGGGCCGAGCTGGAGAGCTGACTGTTCCCCAACTGCACGTCTACTCGACTACTCAGTGGTCACCGTCCTGAGTATGCCCCTAGGTAAGCAAAAACGTGGGGCAGAAGTGATGTTTCTCTTAAAAGACCTGTAGAACCATGGTCAGAGAAGCCAGGCAGTGGTGCAGGCCTGAAGCCCTAGTGCCTGGGCTGGGAGTGCAGCTCAGCAGTTAAAGTGCTCGCTGAGTTTGATTCCCAGCACCAAGTAGGTGGGGGTGGTAGCACACTCCTATAATCCCAGCACTCGGGAGGCTGAGGCAGAAGGATTGCCTGCCATGTGTTTGAGGCCAATCTGGGCTACGTAGTGAGTTAAAAACCAACCTGGACTATAGATAGACCAAGACCCTGTCTCAAAAAATAAAAAAATAAAAATAAAAAATTCCAGTACTCTGAGAGGCTGAGGCAGGAGGATTGCAAGTTCAAGCCCAACCTGGGCAACTTAGCAATGTGGCAAGACTTCGTCTCAAAATCAAAACTAGAAAATGGTCTGGAGACGTAGTTCTGTGAAAGGAGTTTCCCCCAAAAGCCGCCTGCAAGGTGGGCCAACTGATTGCCTACAGCCAAATTACCATGGGCCTGTTAGCCCAAGTGATGGCCCCACTGTCACCTCCCCAGAGCCCCCATGGGCAATTTAGTAACTTAGCCAAACCCTATCTCAAAATGAATCTTAAGAAAAGAGAGAGGCTGGGTATGTAGCTTAGTGAGAAGGCCCTGGGCTCAATTCCTGGCACCCTCTCCCCCAGAAAGATAACTATAGTAATACTATAAAGGAGGAGGCCAATTTTTAAAGATTTGGGAGCTGGTAATATTCATGCAAGGAAGTGAATTTACCGGCAACTGCTCTCCCTCAGAGTATGGTTTGCACAACGGCAGATCCATCCAGTCTCGTTTTAAAAATACCTCACCAGCCTTGAATGGCCTGAATTTTCAGAAGTAAGGCAGGAAAAGCTTCTGGCAAAAATTATGGAAAGCAGCATGGAAGTCTCTCAAAAGACTGGATATAAATATCCTCTTTGATCCAGGGATACCTCTTCTGGGACTTTTCCCAGAAGAGTTAAAAACAACAAATAACAGAGATACACATATACCCATGTTCACAGTAGCACGAGTGACAATAGCTAAAATGTGGAAGACACCAAAATACCCATGGATATACAAATTGTGGTATTTATACACAATGGAATTCTATTCCTCTACAAGGACAGATAAGTTGGAGGCTTTTGTAGGCAAATGTAAGAAACTTGAGACCATCATGCTTAGTAAAGTGAGTCAGAAGCAGAAGGAGAAACATCAAATGGTCTCTCTGATATGAGAGACCCAGATCACAACTATTTCATAGAACTTAATGTGAGGAATAATGGGAACGGGTGGGGAGAGGGAGTGGGAGGGTCGAAAAGGGAGAGGAAAAGGATTTGTAACTTTGCCACATGTATGTGCACAGAATCCTCAAGATCAATGTAAACTTTATGTATCGCACTTACACATATCAATAACATGGGGAAGAAGTTAAGCTGATGGACAGAGTCCCTAATCAAAGATGCAGCCTTGCATACGGGGTGCAGGGAGGGCAGGGCCACAGTGATGAGTCCTACCCACCGCCAGAGGGCGCGTGGAGCTTGCAGGACGCAGACAGAGCTGGAAGCCTCCGGCAGATCCAGAGAAATTCCAAGTTCCTGATTCCTTTTGCTCTAAAAGTCAGAATCAGAGGCGGCCAGTGGCATGGGCCTGTCGTCCTAGCACTCTGGGAGGCTCAGGCAGAGGGACCACAAATCCGAGCCTAGTCTGGGCAATTGAGCAACCTAGTCTTTGGTCAGCAGAGTTTAATCATTTGCCTGTGTCTCACTCACAGCAGGAGGGGTGGATTTGAGCCACCTGCTTGGTGCGCCCTGGCTACAGATAAACGTGTGTGTGTGTGTATGTGTGTGTGTGTGTGTGTGTGTGTGTGTGTGTGTGTGAGAGAGAGAGAGAGAGAGAGAGAGAAATTTAAGCAACATAGACAATAACTGAAAATTACCCCAAGTTTCATCACTCAATGATAAACCTAATTAACCTGTTGATTTAATATATACAATTATAAATATTTATTCAATGAGAATGTTTAGTGTGAAAATCAGAAACTTCATTCAGACTTTAAAGCTTTTTTTTTTCTTTTGGTACTAGGGATTGAACCCAGGGTTTTTCTCCGAGCTACATTCCGCAGACCCCTTTTTATTGTTATATTTGAGACAAGGTCTTGTCAAGTTGTTAAACTGCCTAGGCTAAGCTCAATCTCCCTGTCTCAGCCTCCCAAAGTGCTAGGATTGCAGGCCTGCTCCACGGGGCTGGTTAAAACCTTTTTTTCCTTGCCATGCAGGGGATGGTACCCAGGGCCTGCTGCAGGAAGGGCAAGCGCCCAGCCATTGAGCCACAACCCGAACCGCCAAACAAGATTTCTGTGATCTGAATCTGGGTAATCTGTGACGTACTGTCATGCAATGTTCAGACACCTCCACACTGCAGATCCAGGCATTTCCCAGGGGAATTGGCAGCACATGCATGTGGGTAGGTATAGTGTGTGTGTGCAGCACACTCTGGGGCCCTGCGGAAGCCCGGGGTGTCTCCCCCAGCTGCCCTCTCAGCACTGTTTCTCCCGCAGTGCCTTGAGGCCGCAGGAAAGCCAGGCACCAGGAACAAGTGAAGCAGGAAGATCACAAGTTTGACCGAGCCTAACCTGGGCAATTCAGCAACTGTGACAAGAGACCCCATCGCAAAGTGAAAAGTGAAAGGCAAGGGTTGGGATGTAGCCGGTGCGAAGGCTCTGGGCTCGACACCAGCGCTACAAAAGAAAAGGAAAAGGAAAAATGAGAATATTGTGTGGAAGCTTTTAAATGTTAAGTCTAGAAGAGAGCTGAGTTTTTTTCTCTCTCTTTTTTAATATAGGAAAAAATGAGTTCTAACTTAGCTCAGTTTCAGAAGGTCTCTGTCCACTCATGGGCCGCTGGCAGGGGTAGAAGCACATGGCAGGGGCCCAGGAGGAGGAAAAGCTGTCCACAGCATGGCAGACAGGAGGCCAAGTGAGCGAGGAAGGACGAAACTGGCGTATACCCTTACAGGTCCCAGATATTTGCCACTTCCGGGTTAAGCTCCAGGTATCCACCTCTTCCAGGTCAAGCCCTAAGTATCTGCCCCTTGCAGTCAGGCCCCACGTCTTAATAGCACATGGAATCTGTGGTTATTCCACAACATCCAAATACATGAGGTTTTCGAGGGGCATACTAGATGTTTTTTTTTCTTTGTGATATGAGGGATCAAGCCCAGGAACTCCATACTAACTTACACCCCCTGCCCACCCACCTTTCTTTCTTTCTTGTTTTAGTTTCTTGATATTTTATATTATCTTATTTTATTTGAGACAGGCTCTTGCTCTGTAGCCCAGGCTGGTTCTGAACTCCCTATGGAGCCCACGCTAGCCTTGGACTCAGCACAATCCTGCTGTCTCAGCCTCCTCATTGTCTGGGGTTATGTGTGCCACAACACCTGGCTTAGGTGGTGCTGGGGAATCAAATTTGGGTACTTAGTGCTTGACTTAGCACTTACTTGCTAGGCGAGCACTTTAACCACTGAGCCATTCTTCCAGCCCGACTTTCTTGATTTTTTGAGACAGGGTCTCACAGAGTCACTGAATTGCCCAGGCTGAGGTTAAACTTGTGATCCTCCTGCCTCAGCTTCCCAGAGAGCAGAGATTAGAGGCATGCACTGCAGGGCAGGGCCCTGTCCCATATGTATTTTTATAAAATGAAATAGAAGATCTTTCCCAATTGATCCATGTACCCATGGCTGCCTATTATGCGTGGCCGGTATGAAACGCAGCTATCACTGGTTCTTATTTATGTAAGTAAATATGAACACAGGGCTTTTACCTACAGAGACATCAATCAATTCTGACCTGAGTTCACGTAGTTATTCATCATCAAAATTATTAATGGTGCACCAGCTCACTTGATGAGACCATCTTTCAATGTTGTTAAAAGCAAAGACTTAGAAACCGCCTGATGGCAAATGGACGTATGCTTGCTCATTAGAGCCTTGGGCTTTCTTACCACCTGCCCCAATATTTTGAATTTCCCCTTTGTTCAGAACCCAGAGGCTACTGGCCTGAAACTAGCTGAGATCATTTAAAGAGACTGCTGATGGAAGTGGAGGCTCTTAAAAATTTGCCTTTCTTTCCTTTCCTCCCTGCTTTTCCTTTCCTTTTATTTTTGAGATAGGACCTCTCCATATAGTCTAGGTGGGCTTTGAACTCATTGCATAGCCCAGGCTGGCTCTGAACTACAATCCTCCCGCCTCAGCCTCTGGAGTGCTGAGGTTACAAGTGTGCACCGTGACAGGTGCAGAAGGCCTCAGTCCATTCATCAATGGATGACAGTGGCAAAAGCACATGGTGGTGACCTAGCTGGGGGCAGCTGTTCATAGCGTGGCAGACAGGAAGCCAAGTCAGTGAGGAAGGGCGGAGCCAGCACAGATCCTTCCAGGTCATGTCCCAGTGAGCCATCCCTTCCTCGTCACATGACCAGTCATGTGCAACATGCCTGTAATCTGTAATCTACACATTCTTAATCACCTACCTGTACTGACCTTACACAAAGTTTGTTCATTTTCTTTCTCTTTTCTCTCCTTCCTTCCTTCATCTCTCCCTCTCTCTCCCCTTTCTTCCTTCCCTTTTCCTTTCTTTCTTTTCTTTGAGACAAGGGTCTCTCTTTAGTCTAGGCTGGTCCTGAACTCACTATGGAGCTCAGGCTGGCCTCAAACACTTGGCAATCCTCCTGCCTCAGCCTCCTGAGTACTGGGATTATAGGCATGCACCGTTACACCCAGCTAATCTTTATGTGGTGCTGAGTGATGGAATTCAGGACTTTGCTCATGTTAGGAAGTGCTCTAGCCACTGAGCAACAGCCCCAGGCCTTATCATTCTCTTAAAAAAGAAGACAAAGGGAATTCTTGTTCTTGGCCACAGAAGAGCAGCCATTAGGCTGGGTGTGACCGAGCTCTTCCTGTCCCCTCTGATGGCCACTGCATAGACCTTCTCTCCCAGGGGTCGCTGAGCACAGGTACTGCCAGCAGAAGCATCCCCCGCAGCTGAGAAGGCACACCCCACCTCTGGGGACAGTCCCTGGCAGGAAGAGACACAACAGTCCACTCCCAGTGCCGCGGGCCCTCCTGCCACATCCTGTTCTGGGGAGTCTGACCGTAGTCCCCATGTGAGCACCTAGACTTTGGTATGTTTTGAATCTGGTGTGTTCTTCAAAAGCTTCATGTGTTTGGGTATAGTGGGATTCCTGTGGAGCCATGCACTCTTGGTAGGTGGGTCCTGGCCAGAAGGGGTGAGTGTGGGGCACTTAACTTGGAAGGGGTGGAACACTAAAGCTGGACCCAGAGGGGCGGGGCACTGGGACAGGACCTGGAAGAGCATACACAGGTTGTGCTCTTCCTCCCTCATTCAGCTTCCGGCCTGTGATGCTGCGAAGGGCTCCTCTTCCTCTTCCTCTTCCTCCTCTTCTTCTGTCTCCTCCCTATGCTCCTACATTGCCAGCTGCTCATGAATGGACTGTAATCTTCTGAAACTGTGAGCTATAATAAGTTTTTCCTTCCTTGAATTGTTGATGATGGGTATTGAGTCACATTGATAAAAAAGTAAAACAATTGTGCATGCTTTTTACTTTTTAAATATGGTTACTATGGCATTGAGACTTACATTTATGACTTCATTTTTATTTCCACTGTATAACCCTGAGCCAGATGTGCCTCTTTGAAAGGGCACACTGGGTCTTCTATTTTGCTTTGGTATTATGTTTCATGTATGTCAAATGCTCCCTAAATATTTTTCAAATGATTGAGACATTCTACATGTGAGCAAGTTCTCAACCAACAAACACTTCATTTGACACTGAGTTCACAAATATTTTAGGAAAGTCTGTCCTGCCGGGCCCTGTTTTAGATTCAGGAGGACATGTTGCTAAATAAGACAAAGTTCCTGCCCTCCTGCAGCTTCATTCTAAGTGGAGAAACCACGATGAAAGCGGGTTATAGACCGGTGGAAGCAAGGAGACCAGATGGGGAATGGGTGTGCTCTTTTAGATAGAGTGGTTGGGGATCGTCTCCCCAAGGAGCATCTGAATGTAGGTATAAAGGCAGTCCCTGGGCATGTCTAAGGGAGCACCATTCCAACAGAGAGACCATGTGTACAGATAAACTGAGGGGTAAGTGGGCCTTGTCTGTCCACAGCAGATGCCCATGTGGCTACAGTGTCACATGGGAGGGAGAGTGGCAGGATGTTAGGTAAGCAGAGATCATTCAGACAGGACCACGGAGGCCAAAATATAAGGACATGTGTTTACTTCCATGTGTGATTAAAAAAAACAAACAATGGAGGTGGACAGGAGGATATGGCAGGATGGACCTACATTTAAAGGCATATCCTAGTTGAACAGACTGTAGTAGAGCAGAGGATACCAGAGAGACTGGTTAGGAGCTCTTGTCACTAGACAATAATACCTTACTGAGCACCCACAAATGTAAAGCAGCAGGGAACAAAGAGAGAATATGTTTTGAAAATATTTTCAAGCATTCTAACACAATATCATTTTCAAGCTATAATTTTATACCCAGCCACATTGTCAACCCAGTATATGGTTTGATAAAAAAAGTCACTGCCAGTCACACAGCAAGAAACAGGGCTAACTGAGAAACAAACAAATAAGCAAACTTCTGGCTAACTTTTCTCAGAAAATTGTTAAGATATTGTGCTGTACCAAAAAGAGGGTCCTCGCAAGAAAGAACTCAGAGTAGTGGTGGGAAGTTCTAGGACCACAGGCCTGCAGCAGAACACGGGAACACAGGACAAAGAACTCCAGGAGGAATGTCAGGTCTAAAAACAGTGGGAAGACTGGACATTCTAAATTTAATTATGTTGCAAAGTGATATCGAGAAGCTGTGGAAATGGGAAGAATTAGCGAAATATATGCAGAAAAGCTGTCCAATGAAAATAGAATATCTTTCTTAATTCCAGGAGAGGCAAACACTATACAGGCATAATCATATTCAGAATACTCCTTGGCTCAGTCGGATTCAGCATGACGTAAATTCTGATTACATGTAACGTATCTTCCCCCAGCTCTGTGGTATAACTGCACTGAGAGGATAAAGTGAGGAGAATGTGGGGGTGTAGTGGGGGTGGGAGCGCGTTAATTCTCAACATCTACGTAGGCTCAGTGTCATGGTTGGGATCTGGAATGTTCTCCAAAACCTCATGCGTCTGGATGTTGTGGATTATCTACGGACTTCATGTGCTAGGAGGTGGAGCGTGACCGGGGGACGGATAACTGAGGGTGTGACCTGGAAGGATACGCTCCCACCCTGGCTTCTCCCCAAGCCCTGATCCTTCCTGATTTCTGTTGTGAAGACATAAACTGCTTCTCTGCAGCTAGGGCATCCTCCATACCCTTCCTACCATCGCTGGTTACCCATGAATGGACAGAGACTACCTGAAGCTGACCTACAGTAATCCTTTCCTGTCTTAAGCTGTGGGTTTCAGGTACTGCATGATAGAATGTGGCCTCAGAGAATGTGTAACAGACACTGGGAGAAAACAGCCTATCTTTATAATTTAGAGAAAATGAGGTCAACACAAAGGAAATGCCTCTAGGAGTAAACGTAGAGAAGGAAAGGAGGCTGAGGAAAGACGGGACAGAGAACTGCTCTATGTCATTAAAATCCCTTAGTGGTGTCTGATTTTTAGGACTTGGACACATGTCACTGTAAGAATTAGCTAGAAAAGAAAAAAATGTATCCTGAAGCTCAGGAGCAATACATCCATGCTATTCCCTGTGCCCTAGGGCCAGTCAGATGTGGTGATTAAGAGCTGTGCTGGCCATCTTCAGGTGTGCTGTTGGCAGGGAGTGTGGCACACCTGCCACCAAGGAAGCATCTCCTCTCACCCTACAGGACACATGGCTCTGTGGAAGCAAGGGCTGTCACCTGTGAGGGCACACGGGCCTCTCCACGGCACACTGCAGCACCCAGGTTTGTCTTCTAAGAGACACAGATTCTCCAATTTCATGCGCCTTGATGGCAGGAGATGCAGCTCCTGTGGAAGACACAGCTGTCTCTTTGCCGTCACTGCCGGCTGATATGAGGAAGGAGGTGGCTCGCTGCAGATGCAGCTGATGAATGGTATTTCCCAGATTGGGAAAAAAAAAAAATTAGGCTGGTTTCATTGAATAGTGTAGTGGGCCAACAGACGTTTTACACTGTTTGTACTTTTTTTTTTTTAACTTCAAATAGTTTTCATTTTTCACTAAGCAAATGAAGTTACATAGACAGCCTGAGGTCCCAGGGGTAGCCTCCACAGGACATCTGCATGACATGATTCTGCCTCCTGAGTTTGGCCACACTGAAAACATGACTCACAGCACAACACTGTATTTCAATTTTCCTGTTTCTTACTATTTTTCTTTGTAATTCCAAAATCTCTCCACAAATATGCTTAGGATCATAATTTAATATCATTCTACCAATGTTTCCAATTTTATAATGTGTTTTCTTCTCAGGACTGTGATACAGAAAACTTTACCAACTAAAGTATATTGTGCCTCAGAAAAACATGTAACAGTGTGGTGATGAGGATCTAGAGGTTGCCCCGAAAGCCTCATGTTCCTATGGATGCTGTGTAGGGTTAGGAAGCGGGACCTGGCCGGAAGGGCGGGTGCCTGGGGCTTAACCTGAAGGGGTATGTGCTGGTTCCACCCTTCCTCCCGTCTCTCTCTCTTCTACCGTGCTGTGAGGATCTCTGTTTCCTGGAGCCCTGGCTCAGGCCCCACCATGCACTCGCACCATTTCCCAGCACACTCCTGTGAATGGACGGAGACCTTCTGAAACTGTAAACTACAATAAATCTTTCCTTCCTAAGTTGTGGATGTTAGGTGTCTCAGAGTCACAATGACAAAAAGTAACTAAGGCAACAGCAATGAATACCTAACAAAGTCTTTATCCTGCTGCCAAGACATTTCGGGGCATCTTTGCCTTTTACAAAGGATATTCAATTATTCCTTGACTTTGTGTCTTTTGGGATATTATTAAATGTCTCTTCCTTTTCTTCATCCTCGCTCTCTCCCCCCCCCCCCCCATTTTTGTGGCACAGGGCCTGTGCTGAGCTGTTTGCAACCCAAGGCTTTGCCCATGCTAGGCAGGTGCTCTACCACTGAACCACCTCTCCAGCCTTTTAATTTTTTTTACTATTTTTTTTGGTCCTTTTCTCCATGGATAAATCTTTTGCTGAGCATGGTGGTGTGTGGTGCTCCCAGCACTCGGGAGGCTGAGTCTGGAGGATTGTTGTGAGTTCAAGGCCAGCCTGGACTCCATAGTGAGCTCAGGACCAGTCTGATCTATAGAGTGAGACTCTGACTCTAAAAAAAAAAAGAAAAATCTTTTCTTTCATCTTTTTAGGTACTCTCATGGAAAGATATCAATAAAATCAAATCACACTAGATACAATCGATACAATCTTAAAAAGCCAAATTAATAACTACAGCAAAATCTGAATGTGAGCCCCATTTAAATGGAAGGCAGAACACAAATGTATCGCCTTTAACTGCATCAGCCCTTCCACCCATCGAGAGTCCCCGCCATAGGGAACACGGTGGGTAATTCTGCAAGGTCTGGCCAGCACGTGTAACGGTTCTAGCTTTTATCTGTGATTACATTCTGTGAAGGGTGAGTGAGATGGCATCACTCACCCATGTTACCTTTCATTATTAATCAGGTAGTACGAGCTGCCCTTTCAATGGGTGACACCCTTTGGCACGCAGGAAGCCACAGGTTCCCCCCTAATGCACACCTGGGGACACAGAAGAGCGAACTAGTAACCTTTTCCCTAAGATGAAGCTGTGAGTTACGACGCTCTCACAGCCAGGATGTCAGTTTCCTGGGGCAGTGGCGGTGGTGCTGTGAGTGACCATGGAGACAGAAGCCTGACACCCATCACCACTTGTGCTCCTGTCTCTCCTCCACTGAGGAAGCGGAAGCAGGAATCAGAATAAACATCAACTCTTTGGAGCCCTTCAACTTGGAAAAACCAGAACCAAAGAAACAAAGCCTTTGATAATTTCTGCATTAAAACCTTAAAATGAAAAAAACAAAACACCAAAAAACCCCAACCTTTTCCTCTGAGTAATTGCCAGATCTTTTGTCTAAGACCACTGGAGGCAAACCTTGAAAGTGTTTACATTGGATTTGATAAAATGGGCATGTTATTCGGAACTGTTCTTTAGAGCTGAGTCATAATTTCCTTCAGGGACACACGGAGATTGGTATACGAGTGATTGCACTGCTCAGTGTGAATTTTTGCTACAGTCACTTAATTGCGTCAGAGCAAAACGGGCAACTTAGTAATTGGCAACTGGAGCACAATGGGCTGTGGCTGCGGCATCTCACAGGTGCCTCTAAACCACCAGTTCCATTCGACTTTAAAATTTATTGAACAATGCACCACAGTCATATAAGTCAAAGTGATATGCCCATTTAGATGGCTTAGGACAATGCATGCCACTTTAAATAAATAATAAATAAGCATCTGCTTAGATGAATCTATACAAAAGCCTCTCTGAGAGGGCCTGCCCCTCTATTGTGCGGAGTATCGCTACCTCACCCATACCAAAGAAGATTTCATTAACACATTTCCCAAGGCCAGAAGCAGTAAAATAACCATGAACTACTGCAGCGTTGCTATGTTAACACCTGAGCCTTTCTTCTTTTTTAGATTAAAGATAATAATTTTATCTATTTTACATTCAGAAGGCACATGTGATGTGTTGATGTACCAGATATTCCCACTGCAGAATGATTAACTCAGGCTAACAAAACTCACCACCAACCCTATTCATCAAGATGCAGGATCCCAGACGTACACAGAACTGGTAACCAGGACGCCCACGTCGTAGAAGGCTGGAAGGAAAAAGCCATGCTATGGGGGTGTTTGAAGCCTTGGAGATGTCTTTGACTATGCGGTGTTCACAGGTGCCAGTGCACCACGAGATACCTGCCCCGGGTGCCCACTCCACTCCTAGGCCTTCACAGATGTCCTGCACAGGACCTCAACATCTCGTATGCTAAGTGAGTGATGGCGTCTTTCAGTCAGCTGAATGAGGCACCAATGCCTCTGGTCAGATGCTGCAACCAGGATGAGGCAGGCTATTTCATTTCTGTTCTCAATGCATCTTAATCTCAGACAATAGCATAAATGAATAATTACAATAAATTCCACTGAAACCCTTGACAGTCTATGTTCACTTTCAAATCCTGGGTTACCCTCCCTACTCCTATATTATCAGACAACATTGCACAAATTAAGTGACCTGGGTATCAATCATGAAACCATCGGCACTGGGAAAGCTAATCCATGGTTTTCTTACCTTAATAACTGCTCAACAGCACTTTAAAAGTTACACTCCCTAGATAGCTAGAAACTCCACCTAGTCCCACAACTGAATGAAAGGAAAATCTCTGCTCCAGCCAGAAAGAACAGTTCCTTTTCAGATGAACGATTCCCCATTTCCTCAAGAGCAGGATGTGGAGTCAAGGAAAGTCAGCAGGAAGAAGCAGGTTGTAAATTTCCTAGCAGTGGACTATAGATCTTCCATTTATTTTGTAAACTTCAAGTCTGTGACACTCTCCACTCCCCATCCTTTGAAACTCCCTGGTTCACAGTGATGGGCAATTTCGATGATTCTCACAATTTCCTCCCAAGCTGGCTTTGAATACCGTGCCCCCCACCCCTTTCCCTATTTAAAACAATGGTGGCCTCCTTGACTGGGGCTGATGAGTATGAGGATCCTTTTAATTGGCTGGTAGCAAAATAGTGGACATCTGGAGGCTTGCCCCTTGGTGTTCTTGCTTTAACTACCTGCTCAGTTCTGGATTTTTTCCATCCCCTATACTCCTGCCAAGCCCTACAGGCTGTGTGGAGCACAGGTAGAATGTGGAAAGTATACTTGAAGGCATTGGTAAAGTAAACCCATATTAAGTGCAATTAAGTAAATTGCTGGAAACTGCCTAAAGCTCTGTATGATACTGATTAAGTTGTGAGCCACCTGCGTGTGGACCCCGTGTGATGAAATCGCTATCTGTAGCCTGCGGACAAAATCCTTGTATGATTGATAACCAGAACCCCTGTCCACCTGTGTGTGGACCCTGACAGAATCACTGTCTGTAGCTTGCGGGCATAAAAATAGTATATAAACCGTCCTGGTCCTAAGCTCAGGGTGGAGGTAGGAGTCACAGACTCCAAACGCAGGATACACATCTTGCTCCTCGTCCCCAGCCTCCTTGCTTCCCGAGTGCGAGACTACACCTCCTCGCGTCCCGAGAGCGAGACCCCCTGGAGAAGGAGTGACTGTCCAGTCGGGCAGCTACCAGCAGGTCCTGATCCAGCCATGGACTGGCAAGCCCTGGACAAGCTCATATGAGGGTCAGCTATGTCGCTGGTAGTCTAAAACATGTCACATGGTGAGCATTAGGGACTCCAGGACAAGAATAGTTTCAGGAGGCAATGCTTGCTTTCCTGCTTAATTAATTAATTGACAGCTTTATTATAGTTTGATTTATGAATTGGGTTGATTGGTTGTTGTGTGAATAAAGAACATTCCCAGGTAAATTCATCTGCCCCTGTCCTGTCTGTCACCTTTTATGGAGTGCTTGTGACACAGGCACACCATACCAGACAGCCCTCCCCTCCACTCAGGGGAGTCACCGTCTGATTGTCCAGAACCTCTGCTGTGAGCCACAGAGAGACTCTGCAGCCACCTAGGTCCTTCCTCCACACTGTCACTCCTCAGTGCCCCCCATGCTTCCATGTGGAGGGGCTTTTCTTGAGATAACTGAAGCTTCAAGGAAACAGCTTCCTTCATGAAAGAGATACACAGGGTGCTCAGAGCAACATACTCAAAGAAACAACAGCTACTAACAGGAAGTTGGAGCACCATGAAGAAGAAAAAAAACAGATAATGAAGGCTATTCAAGAAATTAGGGAACAGTTTGGCAGAGATATAAAAACAATTAAAGTTGAACTCTGAGATACAAAAAACTCACAGGAAAAAAAGTAACCACCTTGAACACTTTGAGGACAGATTAATAGGTCTTGAAGATAAACTTTATAATCTGGAATATATGGTAAATGAAGACCATAAAACAAAACAACAATGACAAAAAAAAAAAAAAACCTAAGAAGATACTGGTTGCAACAGCTGGTGGATGGCTCAGAGAAACAGCCTCAGAATTATGGGAATGCAGGAGAAAATTGAAAACAGAACAAAAAGCTTAAAGGACATGAGAAGAAAACTCCCCAAATCTAAGGAAAGAAATGAATATTGAACTATTGAAGGTATTTAGAACTACAAACAACTTTGGCCAGAAGAGAACATCCCCAGGACACATCCTAAATAAAATCTCAGGACCCAACACAAAGAGAGAATATTAAAAGCTTAAGAGAAAAACAGAGGCTAACCTACAAAGACAAGCCCTTCAATAACTTCAGATTTCTCAATGCAAACTCTAGAGGCCTGGAGGTCATGGAGTGATATATCATCTAAGTGCTAAGAGAGCTCAAATGCCCAGACTGCTATATCCAGCAAAATTATCTCCCAAAAGAGAGGGAAAAGTTAAAATTTCCCACAATAAAGAAAACCTAAAGAAATTCACAGCCCCTAGGCTAGCACTGCAGAAAATTCTAAAAAGGAATCTTAGACAGAGAAAGGGAGACCAATGGTTACCAAAGACCCCAGAAAAAAGAAACAACAGAAAAAGGAGCATGAACCGATATGAGAGCAGGTCAAGCAATTAACGCTGAAGCATTGTAACAATGACAGGATGTAGCAAACACACCACAATGACAATAACACTGAATGTCAATAGTTTCAACTTACCTATCAAAAGATAGACTGGATGACTGGAACAAAAAACAACACCCCAAAGTTTGCTGCTTACGAGAGACACACCCATACAAAATCACATAGAGTGAAAACAAATGGATGAAATTCAATACTCCATGCAACTGGACCCAGGAAACAAGCAGGGGTGCTATACTATTCTTAGACACGGCAGACTTCAAAACAGATCAGGACCGACAAAGATGAACACTACATACTGGTTAAGGGAATAATATAACAGGACGAAATCACCATTATCAACATATATGTTCCCAACTCTGGTGTATCTAATTACGTAAAAGAAAAATTATCGGACTTGTAATTACATGTAAGTTCTGATACAATTGTAGTAGGGGACATTAATACTCCACTATCACAGAAAGATAGATCCACTAGACAGAAAATCAACAAAGAAATATAACAGTTAAATAACACTATGGAAAACTTGGATTTAACAGGTATCTACAGAGTGTTCTCCCAACAACAACAGAATAGACCATCTTCTCAGCAGCACATGGAACATTTTCTAAAACAGGCCATACTCTAGGCCATAAGATATGCTTACACAAGTACAAAGGAATCAAAATAATTTCTTGCCTGCTCTCATCCCATAGTGGAATACAACTAGAAACTAACAGCAAAAGAAAACAGCAGAAAATACAGAAGTATATGGAGACTAAATAACTTACTACCCATAAAACAATGGATCACAAAATAAGTCAGGAAAGATATCAAAAACTACCTAGAGTTAACTGATGAAGGAAGCACATTATGTCAGAACTTATGGGACACAACGAAAGCAGTCCTAAGAGGGAAATTCACAGCCATAAGTGCACATATCAAAAGAACAGAGACATCCAAATAAACAATAATGTATCTCAAGCTCCTAGATAACAAGAACAATATAAATCAAAAAGTAGTAGTAGAAAAGAAGTTATGAAGATCAGAGCAGAAATTAATGAAATTGAAACAAAAAACTACAAAAAAATCAATGAACCACAGAGCTGCTTCTTGGAAAGAATAATCAAGATTGATAAACCTCTAGCTAAACTAACGAGTAGCAGGAGAGAAAACACACGTATCAATACAGTTAGAAATGAAAAGGGTCAAATTACAACAGATATCAAGGAAACTCATAGAATTACAAGGAACTATTTTGAACACTTATACTCCAACAAATTGGAGAACTTGGAAGAAATAGATGACTGTTTAGACACATACAAAATACCAAAATAGAACCAAGAAGACATAAAAACCTTGAATAGACCAATAACACACATGGAAATTGAGGCAATAATAAAGTCTCTTCCATAAAGAAAAGTCCAGGACCAGATGGATTCACAGCAGAAATTTTTTAGTACTTCAGAGAAGAGCTAACTACAACTCTTCTCCAACATGAAATTGAAAGAAAAAAACATGACGTAAGTCATTTTTTGGAGGCTAGCATCACCCTAAGTGCCAAAACCAGACAAAGACTTAACCAGGAAGGAAAATTACAGACCGATCTCCCTAATGAATATAGTTGCAAAAATTCTCTATTAGATTCTGGCAAACAGGGTCCAGCAGCAAATAATCAGAAAGATCATATACCACGATCAGGTGGGCTTCATTCCTGGCATACAAGGTCAGTTTAACATATGTAGATCACTTAATGGAATACACCACATCAACAAAAGCAAGAACATAAAACCACATGATCAGCTCAATTGATGCATAAAAGGCCTTTGATAAAATTCAAATCCATTCACGAAAGAAACCCTGAGGAAAAGAGGTATAGAAGGGCCTTACCTCAAACTGGTAAAAGCCATATATGCCAAACCCACTGCAAATATCATAGTAAAGGGGAGAAATTGAAAGCATTTCCCCTTAAATCAGGAGCAACATGAGGCTGTCTACTCTCACCACTTCAATTCATCACTGTCCTCAAAACTCTTGCCAAAGCAATCAGGCAAGAGTGCGAAATAAAGGGAATATGCATCAGAAATGAAGAAGTCAAACTATCCTTATTTATAGATATAATTATCTACATAAAAGACCCTAAAAACTCTACCAGAAAATTCTTAGAAATAATAAACAGTTCAGTCAAATTGCAGGATACAAAATCAATACTAAAAAATAAATAGCATTCCTCTACACTAACAAAGAACCCACTGAGAAAGAGCTCAGAAGAATGATTCCATTCTCAATTGCCTATCAAAAAATTAGATACCTAGGAGTACACCTAACCAAGGACGTGAAGGACCTCTTCAAGAAAAACTATATTGGGCTGGAGGAATGGCTCAGCAGTTAAAGCGCTTGAGCAAGCGCTAAGCCCAGCGCTAAGTACCCGAGTTCGATTCCCCAGCACCACATAAGCTGGGAGTGGTGGTGCACGTCTGTAATCCCAGCACTTGGGATGCTGAGACAGGAGGATTGCTGTGAGTCCAAGGCCAGCCTGGGCTCCATAGTGCGTTCAGGACCAGCCTGGACTGCAGAGCGAGACCCTGTCTCACAAAAAATTTTAAAAAAGAAAAACTATATTATACTTAAAATAGAAACTGAAGAAGAAATCAGAAAATGGAAACATGGAAACATTGTCCCTGTTCTTGGATAGGCAGGATTAAGATAGTCAAAATGACTATACTGCCCAAACTGATACACAGACTCAATGCAATTCCTATCAAAATACCAAGAACTTTTTTCACAGAACTTGAAAAAACAGTTCTTAAATTCATGCAGAACCAAATGAGACCTAGAATAGCCAAAAGAACCCTGAGTAACAAGACAAAGGCAGGAGGCATTACGATTCCTGACATCAAGTTATATTACAAAGCAACAGTTATAAAAACTCTATGGGATTGGCAAAAAAACCAGACAGGTTGACCAATGGAACAGAACTGAGGCGCAGAGACAAACTCAAGTGCCCTCAGCTACCTGATCTTTGATAAAGGAGCCAAAAGCATACACTGGAAAAAGGACAGCCTCTTCAACAAATGGTGCTGGGAAAACTGGCCGTACACATACGGAAGAATGAATCTAGACACACACCTGTCCCTGTGCACCAAAATCAGATCAAAGTGGATCAAAGACCTATATATTAAAACTGAAACACTAAACCTTCTGGAATAAAAATTAGGCAGAAACAAAGGATGTAGGGGTAGGCAAGGACTTTCTTAACAAGGCACCCAGAGCAAAAGAAATAGCTCCCCGAATCAACAAATGGAACTATATCAAATTAAAAGTTTTCCTCACAGCAAAGGAAGTTATCAACAGAATGATGAGAGAACCAAAAGAATGGGAAAAAATTTCACCATCTATTCCTCATGTAGGAGGCTAATAACTAACATATACAAGGAACTGAAGAAAAACAGACCCCTCAAATTCAAAGACCCAATTAAAAAATGGGCAACAGATGGCAATGGGCAGGCAATTCTCAGTTGAAGAAGTGTAAATGGCCAATAAGTACATGAAAAGATGTGCAACATCCTTAGCCATTAGAGAAATGCAAATCAAAACATCATTGAGGTATCATCTAACCCTAGAGAGAATGGTGGGTATCAAGAACTCAAACAGCAGTCGGTGCTGGCGAGGCCGTGGGGAAAAAGAACCCCCCTGCACTGCTGAATGTAAACTGGTGCAACCACTATGGAGGGCAGTATGGAAATTCCTCAGAAGGCTGAAAATAAATATCCCATTTGATCCAGCCATACCTCTTCTGGGAATCTTTCCAAAAGAATTAAAAGCATCATGTAACATGTATCCCCATGTTCACAAGAGCACCCCTAACAATAGCTAAAATATGGAAGACACCAAAATACCCATCAACAGACCAATGGATACAAAAATTGTGGCATATGTACACAATCTAGTACTACTCATCTATAAAGACAGATAGTTTTGAGCTTTTGTAGGTAAATGGACACAACTTAGAGACCATCAGACTCAGTGGAGTCAGATGCAGAAGATTAAATATCGAATGGTTTCTCTAATATGAGCAATCCAGAATACAGTCATTTCATGGAACTAAATGGGAAGACAGTGAGAGTTAAGGGGAAGGAGAAGGACGTGAGAGGGTCACAAAGGGGGAGCGGAAGGGTTCGTTACTCTGATGTGATACACACGTGCACAAAATACTCAAGTTCAATGTAAACATGATGTATCGCATATATACACATTGATACAACTGGAAAAACTTACTAGTGCTTATGAGAAAGTGTAACATCCATATAACAATGTGCACAAATCTTAAAGTTTAATACATTTTTATCAACAAAATGTCCCTGAAAAATTATCCCCATAGGATTATCATGTTGCACCAGACATCTCAACATAAGGGTTTTTAAACAAAACAGAACTGAACTAAACTCATCAAGTTTCAGGAGCATAAGAATGGACTCTCCTGGGCAAGGGTATTATTTTTACAGATCTCCCAGATGAGTGTAATTTGCAGTCAGGGTTGACTGATATAATACTATTAGTACTACACCTCTGGCCATAGAAAATCTTCAACAAAATATGGCCCTTTGATTTTAATATTCTGTTATTGGTTTCCCAATGAAAGCCAGTCGCAGCCACTCGGCTGTGTTGTGACTGCTTCTGAAACCTCTCACGCATTGTTTAGCAAGAGTCACACCCTCCCTCACTGCCGGGATGTAAGGCTAGTGAGCCCTTCTGATGTAAGCAAGGAGAATCTTATGTATTGTGGGCAAACAAAGGTGGAAGTAACCAGCTCCCACATATTTTGTTTTTTGCTGTTAAATAACGTTACAGTTTTCATACAGTATCTTGGGTGTGTCCAAGAAAAGACACTGTGCACTCAATATGTAACCACAGCTGTGGTGCTAGAGAGGCCAGTCCATGCCTGTACATGAGTGGTCAGAGCCCCGAGGTTGCTGACCGATGAGGAGGCCTCATCATGGGAATGCTCTGCTCCACTGTGAGAGCGGGAAAACAGAAAGTGAGCAAGAGAGATTTTGAAATCTATTTTTAAAAGAATACTAGATTTTGAGGCAGCAAAGAGTTAGGGCGTGGGCATGCACGTGTGTGTGTGTCTGTGTGTGTGTGTGTGTGTGTGTGCAGTCTTACGGATTGAGCACACACAGAAGTTTATACCAAGCTACATCCCCAGCCCATGTTTTGAGTTTTGATTTTGAGACAGGGTCTTGCCAGGCTGCTGAGTTGCTGAGGCAGGGCTTGAACCTGGGATCCTCCTGGCTCTGCCTCCTTGAGTGCTGGGATTATAGGTTTGTGACACTGGGCCCAGATACTTTTCTGCTTCTTCAGAACTAGGAATGGAACCCAGGGCTTCAGGTACTATGCCACTGAGCTACACCACTGGCTACCAGAATGTAAGTTTTAAAGTTACATGTAGTTTTAATTTATACAGTATTCCTAGTTTGCAAGTTTCAGCCTATATCACATACACACTCATACGGAGGCATTGGATACAACTGCTACTTTGGTCTATCTGCTATGCTGTCCGGATGGATAAGTATTCATATCTTTGCAGAAAAAAATGTTCCTTCAACAGTTATTTCTGAGTAAATCTAACCAAGTCCAATCTGGGGAACGAGCAAGCTTACTAGGGTCACCTCAGTTGCACGCCTATCACCCACTCCAGGGGCCATGCAGTCACGGCTCCCCAACGCATCCTGGGCCCCGTGTTTTGACCACTGCAGATGTTACATCAACTTGAGGCAATTGGGAACGACACCTAGGTCAGGCAATCGGGAAACAGCCTGGCTTACAGTGTGAGGGATTCGTGGGCCAGTGAATGAGAGAAGAGCACACACCCAAACGTGGGAGGCCCAACTGGAACTCAAACAGTATAGAACGAAGGAAGAAGGAAGATGAGTGCAGCTCTTCCTCTGGGAAAGCTCTCGCCTTCGCAATTGTCTATGGACGCCGCTTGCTAAGCACTGCAATCTTCATTACAGATTCGCTCCAGTCTCGACTTGCGCCTGTCTGCCCGTCCCTGATCTTCAGTCACTGCTCTTCTAATAATCAAGATCCACAGCAGACTCTCACCAGCTGTCCTGCAGTCTCAAACAGGTGTTCTGCCTTGCAACAGAGCAGCTACTGGACCCTCCAGCTCTTGCACATGCAGGCCACCGCCTGGACTATCTCTGTCCTCAGACTTGTGGGCCTTCCAAATAGATCCTTTTTGTTATAATTTCTGCCTTTTGTAAGGACCCAAGCTAACACACATGTGTTCCTGTTCAACAAGTCAATGGGTTTATTCAAGTTACGTGTGGGAAGATAGGCAAGGCGTCTGGATGAGCCTCAGCTTTGTGGGCCAGCATCCCTCCACGGGCCATACCACCACCCCTCCCCACTGTCTGAATGGATGTGGAGTCCCACATTCTGCTGACCCCACCCAGCCCACATTGCACTGTTTACAGGCAGAGCCAGTTGCATCTCATAGCACTGAATGCTCTAAAACAGAGGACCATTAAGTCCTTGAAGGGGACAGGAGCAGGATGCTAAGGAGATTCTGAGGAGGGACCTGGAGAGCATGGGTGGTGGAGACAGACAGATACTGACACACACACTCATCAGATGTGGCCCGCAGAGAAGGTCCTCCTGTGCCCATCCCAGCAGTTCAGAGCTGTCCCAGGAGGTGAGGCTGCCATCAGGACCCAGCCCAACAAAGGTGCCTTAGTGGGTCTCAGAGGAATGACGGTCTCCAGGACAACAGTGACACTGTCTTAAATGCTGAGGATGCTCCAAGAATCCACTCACCTCTGGCTGGGAGGGGACCCCCCCAACTGACATCACCCAGCAGACAAATGAAAGCGATGGCTTTGAACATAGCCAGATACCACAGAATATTGTATCCCTGTGCTTTCTGGTGACAGGCACCTTCACCCCCAGTTTGGGATACAGAGCCCCAATCCTTGATGTCTTCTTTGTACAGGAATGTCTTCCTTCTAACGAGGCAAAATTTGGTGGCTCCTGGGTCATCCCAGTGACAACTGCAGAAGATCCCCTATAAAATTCCCCAGGCTACAGGATCTGGACAGCTCCAGACACTAAATGTGCATTCAGAGAAGCAGTGCGGGGCAGGGCCAGCCCAGCAGCAAGGAGGCCCTTCTTCTTCTGGGTCTTCACCTGAGCCCTCGTCACAGAGGCTCCGCCCCTTGCTCTATGGGTTTTCACCTGACTCTTCATTTGCATTGTTTGCAACATCCTTGGTAACAAATGGGGCAACATTAAACATTTCTCTGGTATCTAAGAACCATTCTGGCAGCAGATGGGACCCACGGAGGGGGACTGTGGGAAGTGGGAGCAGTCCTGCTGGCCTGAGCCCTTCACCTGGAGGTTCTGAGTCTATGTCCAGGCAGACAGTGGCAGAACTGGCTTGAGTTGAAGAATGCTCAGCTAATGGGGGGTTGGCTAATGGGTAAATCAACCCCCACCCGTTTGGGTGAGTAGGTGCGCTGTGAGAGTTTACTACAGGAGAAGAGTGTTTTTCCTATTACATTCAATACCTAGCGGATCAATGACACGGTCTTACTTTATACATTATTTCTTTTGTACGAGAGGTACTGGGGATGGAGTCCGTGGTCTTCACACCTGACCCACATCTCCAGCCCTTTTAGATTTTTGATTTTGAGTCAGGATCTTGCTAAGTTACTAAATTGCCCAGGCTGGTCAAAAACCCGTGATCCTCTTGCCTCAGTTTCCCAGAGTGGAGGGATTCCAGCCGGTGAAATTTTTGCACAGGGAGGAGCCATGCCCAAGCGCTAGGTGATAGGGACATTAGTCCAACCAGCGCTCAGAAGACAGGAGAAATCGGAAGGGGCGCTGCAGCGCGCGGGGCGCCGCGTGGCTGGGGCGGGCGCCCCCTTACCGTAGTGCGGGATGATGGCCCAGGCCATGGCTGAGGCGTAGATGCCGCCGATCATCCAGAACATGCAGAGCCAGCTGAGATGCTCACCGCGCTTCTCCCGGGCCAGCACCTCCGCGAAGTAGGAGAACACGGTGGGGATGGCTCCTCCGATCCTGCCGGGAGGGAAGAGACCGTGAGCCTGGGGCGTGGCCCGCGGACACGCGACGCGCCGGCAGAGCTGTGGCAGCCTCTCGCCCTGCCACAGCCGATCAAGAAATACATAATTTTTCTATCATTTTATGATTTTAATATTATAGTCTTCACGTTCGGTAGAATTTTATTGCCCCTGCGGAAAACTTTGAATCTGCAATTGGGCCAAGTGAACACTGTGGGATGCTGCTGGTGAGTGGAGCATCAGACCCTGGTTTCATGGACGGCATTTTCCCCACAGACTGGGGAGAGGGGGCGGGTGGCTCTAGCATGGCCATCTCAGTTCTCCCTCAGATCCCCGGGCATTAGCTTGTGGTAAGGAGCCTGCAGCTAGATCCCTCAGGCTGAGACTCTCAAGGCTCTGCCTCTGATCTGCCAAGAGGTGGCGCTCAGATGGTAATGCAGTGACAGGCACAGGTAGAAAACCCAGATGAAGCTTCACAGCTGGCCAGCCACTCTCCTCCTGCCCTGTGGCCTGGATTCTAACAGGCCAGGGGGACTGGGAACTTGTGTTTTAGGTGATATTTACTGAAAGTGGCAATAATTTGTCACAAATCTTAAAGTTTAATACATTATATAAAGTAATGAATATTTTAGTTAACTCAGTACTAAAAAGAGACACTGGGTATGTCCTGCCCACAAGCCAGAAACTTTGTGCAGTCAGGAATCTGTAAGGCCTGCTGTTAGTGACATTTCAAACAACCTCGATGTCAAGAAGAGTAAAACACGTTTATCCATTTAACAAATGATTTCTTTAGAGCCTCTGATATGATAGAAACACTGGAGTTTATCGGTGACTTTATCAAACACTATTTAGGGAAGGGTCATTTCTGCAGCAAACTGGACACACCAGAGGAGCCACAGGCTGTGCCAAGTTCTGCATCAACGTGGAGGTCAAGAAGTGGCGCCACTGTACGCACTGGCCCCTGCCTAATGCGACGCTACGGACACCCACTGGTGGATAGGGCAGGCCACTGAGGCCCATGTTATTCCATCCAGGTGCTGGGAAATAATTAATTGATTAATTGTTTGAGACAGACTCTTGCGCCATACTCCAGCCTGGTCCTGAACTCACTATGTGGCCCACCCACGCTGGCCTCTAGCTCACACTAGTCCTCCTGCCTCAGCCTCATGAGGGCTGGGATTACAGGTGTGCACCAGTGAAGCATCTTAAAAATTAGACAGTGAAAATAATCAAAAGCAACCCAGGTGATAAGGATAAACAAAGCTCATGTCATGGATTGCCTGTGTGCACTATACATGCATCTGTCACATACTACTGTATGTACACACCTGGATCTCCTATGTGTGCTTTAAACGTATCTGTTGCTCACAATACATAAACACAAAGGAGTTGCTATTCAGACAGTAAAAGTCCCCAACTTAAAGCCCTTTGCTACTGGTTTCTGGGGCTGTGAATGTGGTAATTCTACCTAAACTCTGAAGGTGTGAAGTGTGGCTAGCTTTTTTAAATTTAAATTTACTCTGTTAGGGATTGAACCCAGGGCTTTCACACTGAGCTACATCCCCAGCCCATTAATTTTTTAAAAAAATTTTAAAACAGGGTCTTGCTAAGTCACTGAGTTATGATGCCCCTGACTCAACCTCCCAGAGTGTTAGAATTATAGACTTGCGTTACCAGGACCGGCTTGACTTTTTGTGTCTTCAAATGCAACACACAGTGATTTAGTAAAGGAACACACAGTGGCCACAACCAAGTGCACATGTGTCAACCAAACCCTCCAGTGTAACATGTGCAGGCTCCTACCACAACTTAATGGGAGCACACACTTTCGGAGCTCACACCATGCAGACCTAGTTGAATTTATAAAAATTCAGTAATGTTCAAATAGATTTTAAATGGTTTGGTTACAACACCCAATTTTAGTAGGAAAGAAAATGCCACTGTCATCAATCATTTACCACTACAGCCTTTTCTCATTTGATGTGAGGAATCCACGTGTCAGCCACATAAAGTCCCACCCAGGCCCCTGCTCTGTAACAGCTGCACGTTCTGACACATTCCAAGAATTCCATCCCCATTTTTCCTGGTGTGGCCCATCAGGATTCCAGGTGTCTGTCTGTAACAGCTCTAACTCTCCCTGTAAAGTCGCAGTTGCAGGCAGACAGATCCAGCACCTCTGACCTGGGATAGACAGAGGTGCCCCACATGGCTGAAATTTCCAGTGGAGGACTGTGGGCTTGTCTGCTGATTGTCAGCAAATCAGAAGAGAGTAACAACAAACTGGAGCCCGGACACAGTCCAGTGGCTTTGAGTCAACACTTCTTTTTAAGGTGGCTGTTTCTGTGCAGATGTCTCCATTCTATCTGTTAGTGAATTCAGATGCCACAGGGCTCCCGGCCTTTGAGGAATGAGTGAGGGATTCTGCTGCAGTCCTTTGCCTACAGCCTCAGACGCAGAGAGCCTCAGAGCAGCCTGTCAGATCGCAAGTTCAAAGCATAATGATTTGTGGGAGACTAAGTCTCAGTCCAAGCGAGTTTATTAACAGACAGCACAAGCCGCCTGACTGTGCTGGAGAGCACAGCGGCCTTGAAAAGTGCCTGTGCTATGAGAGAGGCGGGTGGTCGTCTCAGGGGCTACAGGTGTTGCGTGGACCGTGTAGCTGTGCTGCATGGGCCTGAGTCACGTAGCAAAAGGGAGAAAACAGTTATTTTGGCGCTCCTGAGTTTTATGGGGGGTCTGGTCCCTGATGGCAGACCGAACATTCCCGGCTCTTTAATATAATAGTAATGGGGTGATGATCCCCTCCAGCTACTTCCTGCTGAACAGGAGCGTAGTTATGTGGGGTTACAGGCGACAGGGGCTTTGAGGGAGGTCCACTGGTCCACCAACAAGTGTTGCTGGAGGTGGTTGTGAGCCTCTGGCAGGAGTGGGAGGGGCCCAGGAAGAGCCGGTTTACCCTACAGTTGGCAAAGGCCCTGAGCTGGTGTTGCAGGAAACCTTGGAGGCATCGTGCCTACTAGAAAAAGGATAAAGGAGGCTAGAGGGGCTGAGGACAGGGAGGAGCCGGGCCTTTCAGCCCCAGGAGGCAGAGGCAAGTGAAGAGAAGGGGTTAAAAGCAGTGGAAAAATAAGACCAATAGAACAGATTCCAGACAAATGAGCAGACAAAACTTGGTAGGTAGAAGAGTTACAGAAAAATACCCATCCTTGGGCAACACCCTTCCCCAGCAGTAACATGTTGGTTACTGCATCACAGTGGGGCTTCACAGTTTTTCCTGATGTACTTTTCCCAGTTGTTTGGAAAGTGAATCCCCAGTTATATTAGAGTATTTTTTTTTTTAGGAGAAACAAAACACCCATAAGATTTTTAGTTAAAAGATGGGTGACAGAGTCCTCCCCAAATACACAAAAGGCAGATTTACTTATTTTTTGAAGAGGGAATGAAGATTTTTTTTTCCAGGTGGATCCAGATCTGAAGTAAGGAGATCTTAGTGGGTGCCTCAGAAAAAGGGTATCAAGTCTGAACCTTAGAGCAGAGAACCTAGGCATCTTGGCCTAGGCCTCTCACTGTGATGAGCTGACAAAACTGTCGAGTAAGGTAGGTCTCTTCCACATTGGATCTAGATTAGGGAAGTTTATGGACCAAGTTTTTAACTAAAGCTGAGTCTCCAGTGTGAGTTTACAATTCCTACTTTTCGAGGGGGTGGGGGACTTGCTGCTGTTAGAATGATCTGGGATAATATTTAATAGAAGTTTATCCAGCTGGGATAATATTTAATAGAAGTTTCTCCAGCTGTTTGAATTTCTGTTTCTCCAGATAGCTGCATGACCGTGTAATATTAGATAGTCATACTTAGAATCTATGTACATAGTAACCCACTTTTTTGTTTAACTAATGCCCTAATTAAAACAGTCAGTTAGGCAGGACTCTGACTTAGGTCCAACTAACATGACAGTACTGAAAGAAGCCACAAGGTCTCTTGTGGTTGGGCACTTAGGCACTATGAAAAATTTATGTGAAAAGACCAGTCTGTTCCGTTTAAAATATCTAGTCACTGAGTCCTGAGACGCCCCTGATGGCTCCTGACTGGGCTGATCGTGGCCTTGGACAAGAAAATTAGGACGGGAGTCTGAGCTCCAGATAATTATGAAGTCTACTCACTGGCTCCCTACAGTGAAGCTTGCCTTGGGCTCACAGAGGTCCACGGAAGTGCTAAGGGGAGCCAGCAACCCGGACCCCATCAGTTGTCCTCCTGAGAGGACTATGTCCCCCTAAGTCTCCGCCTAAGGGGATGGCTGTACCTTCAACGAAGACCCTGGTTGGCATTCAGGGCAGGCGCATGGCTGCGGAGGCCTGCTTGCCTCAGGACAATCCTCTCTGAAATGTCCCTTTTTGCACCTAAAGCATCTCAGGTCACACTGGCGAGCTTGATCCCCTCTTTGGGCTCTTGCTCCAGGAGCTGACCTAAGCCTGTTCCATCCTTGTAGGACCACCACCAGGCCTTTTGTTTTCCCCCTGTTTTCCCCCTTTCCCTAGGTTCCTCTTGGTCTCTGTTATAAAAGACTGAGGTAACAGCCCTGAGGAGAGGATCCAGAGACTGTTATGGGCTAACAGCCGGCTTTTTTAGGTCGTGCAGGCAGTTCGATGGGGACAGATAGAGGCTCTGACCTGGGAACAATGCCAATTTGGGGACGGAGGAGTCCCTGTGAACAGACTCCGGTGGCGCTGGGGGTGTGCAGGACAGGACTGGCTTCCACGCAGGCCGAAAAGCAGGAGGAAATGCACAGGGGCGGGAGATGAGATGAAGGTAGCGAGAAGCCGCGGCAGGCGGGACGCTCGGGAGATGTCTAGATCACTGAGTCTGGGGTGGAGAAGGCAGGCAAGGGCCCGGGTGGGGGAGGAAGCAACTAGAAAGCACTGCGAGGTGCTGGAGGAGCCGACACAGACAGGGAGAGGTTTCGGAGGGGGAGGCGAGGGGAGGGGCGGGTGGAGGAGAGGGGAAATCCAGCAGCCTGGCTGGGGGCGGGTCAGAGACAGCAAGGACCGCGTGTGCTCAGAAATGAGGGCTTCCCTGGTGCGCGCATGAGGGGCAGTCTCTGACAGGAGGAGGGCTCAGGGTAGGGATCCTAAGGGGGGCGGGGGAGGGGAGGTCTGAGGGAGCGCGAGAGGGCTTACTAGCCAAATGAGTGTTTGTTTACTTGGTTTTGCGGAGCCTGATCCTGGGCCCCGCCATTGTCTGACGGTCCCCAAGGTGCATGGCAGGACAGCAGGACTTGCTGTTGCGTCCTCCCCTGGGCCAGTTCGTTTGAGTTGCTCTGCCCAGTGCGTTTACCTCCATGGGAGCGTGGGGTGGCCGCTGCACAGCGCCCTCGTGGACAGGACAGTCCCTCGTGCTAAGCAAAGGCCCTCCCGGGGACT
>PVKB01007444.1:0-34803 GCA_004027205.1 Ctenodactylus gundi | reverse complement strand
AGTGACAACAGCTTATCTCAGCTGCAATTTCTAATTCCAATCTTATTAGTAGACTCTCATTATTCACTCTAAAGTATCCATGCATTCCTCGAATTTTATTTCTTTCTCAATACCAAGAATTCATCTCCCCTTTGCCTCCTTTTGTTACAATTAAAACCAAATCATGATCATCTTTATCAAGAAATAAAGGGAACTTGAGAAGGCTGCCTCCCAAGATGGGCACACTTCTTGTTACCCTCCTAGTTCCTGTCCACAAGAAACTGTTCCTGTTATCAAGACCCATTATTAAAACCCAGATAATCAGAAAAACGCGTTCTGGCTGGACCTTCTAAGAAAAGTCTGTTCCTGGTTGATAAACTCAGAAAAGAGAGGTGAGCACGCAGGATTGGAGTCAAGAGAAGGAACGTCCTGGGAAGATGGCGGCGTGGACATTGTAAGAGATTCTCTCGAATCGCGAAACCACCCAGTGTGCAGCAAGAGAACCAGTAGATCATGTTGGTTCAGGTCTCTGTTACAGTATATTTCACGACCCTTACCTCGTTCTCATTCTAAAAATTCTTTGGTCGTAATAATTACACTGGGTACCATAATACCATTAATGGAAATTAAGGATATTCTTTGGGCTTGGATTGGTTAAAGGAAGACGCATGAGCCAAGTGCATGGTCTCTATGCACCAGGTTCATTGTACTCCTATCAGTGGGTTCCTGGTGATGCACAGGCTAGAATTCATTGTGTAAATGTATATTGGACGAATGTGTACATCTATGTCACAGGAACAAAGAGTTGGAGAATTATTTTTTAGTGTATGACAGGATATCATTTCATTATTTCCGTAGTGAGCTATCGTTTGACTTCCATTGCAAATGTAAGTGCTCATAGTTCTTTGCTACGAGCATAGAAAACCATTAGTGCTGACAGGCAGATCATCTTCTGGAAAGGTCAAGGTCTGCTGTGATCTTGCTTTCCCTTCATCATCTGTCATTTTTGTGAGGTCTTTTTAACTTTGGTGTCAACATATGTGTTTCTCACATCTGGGCTGACATCGTGACTTCAAAAGCAAAATTTATCCTTATTTCTTCAGATGCATATAACAGAATAAACCATTGGTAATGATTACAGACTAATGTCATGAAGGGAAATATCGGTTACATTGAAAAGCATATCAATAGCCTGGCTTTTTCATGTTTATCTGGAATTTCTCTCCAAATTTGGTTATGTAAAAATGGAGTGGATGCCATTCATCTTTAAAGAGGTGAAAATGGAAAGCTATGGCTACTCTTTTGGAAGTGGAACCACACACAGACTCTCCTGGAAATTAAAATTAACTCTCCTCATTCATGTTCATGTGGCTTTAATGTGAATTGACACACAATGAAAGAGTGTAACGTCGAAGCACCGGTCAATATGAGCTCAGACTGTGATGTGACCACTCTCTCCAGTTTTCATCCAGGAAGGTAGATGTCAAATAAATGAACCTTGGACTCATGACAATCCTCCTGTCTCAGCCTCCAGAGTGCTGGGATTACAGGCATGCACCACCGTGCCCAGCTTAAGTGGTGCTAAGACATTGAATCCAGGACCTTGTGCTTGCTAGGCAAGCAATTTAACAGCTGCACCATTCTTCTAGCCCCTGCTTAGAAACTTTAAAACTATTGATTTAACTATGTTTCTTCACCAAACATCTAGAATTTTTTGAGAATCCCAGAATATACAGAGAACGGAAAAATAAAACCATAATAACAAGGAATTCCACCAAAGAAGAGGTTAAAGATCTGAAGACACACTTCTCAAAAGAAGAACTCATGCCCGACAAGTTTATGAAAAAGCACTCAACATAATTAGTCATCAGGGAAATGTGAATCAAAACTACAAAAAGATTTTTATCACACATCAAAGTAGCTAGTATTAAAAAAAAAAAACAAGTACAGGTGAGGTTGTAGAGGAAAAAGGAACCCTTGCACATGATTGGTGGGACTGAAAGGTAGTAGAACTAGTATGGAAAACAGCACTGAGGTTTATTTAAATGCAATAAACAGGCTTACCACAGGGGCCAGACATGCTCACCCTGGGTACATACCGGAAGGAAACGAAACAGCCCGCAGAGGAGACACCTGCTTGCCTTTATTTACTACTGCAGTATTCACAATAGCCAAGCTATGAAATCAGCCCAGCAACCTCCCAACACATGAAAGGATAAAGAAACACAGGAGATAGACCAAGGAGTGCTGTTCAGCCACTAAGAAGAAAGAATCATGCCACTTGTAGGCAAAGAGATGAATGTGGAGATCATCATCATCATAAGGAAAACAAGCCAGACTCCCTAGGTCAACTACTGGGGGCCTTTCCTCAAATGTGGGATCAAACAAACAAACAAACCAAGGACTTGAAAGTGGCAGGCAGGTTAATAAGGGAAGGGAAGAGAACAGGGAAAAGAAGACGAGACCCTGGGAGCAGAACAGAAGGGGTTAGATAGATCTGAATAAACCCCAGTGTGTGCATGTGTGACAATGTCACAGAGAAGCCCAGGCACCTACACACATCACATGAGTTACTAATCCTAGTGAGCCTCCGAAACTGACAGCTTCTCTCTCTACTCTCATCAAGCACTGAGCAAGGGCCGCATCACTGTACCTCAGTATCCACCGCTCAGGAGCTCTTCCTACACACAATGATTGAAAAAATAAGGAAGCGAATGGGTGAATTAAACGACTCTATGTGAGTCTGCAATCAAAGAAAGAGAAGCCCCCACCAGGCCTCCCACTTCAGCCACCGGGACTGTCCCCTACGCCTCTTCCATCTTCCATGTGCACTTGCGTCCAAGTGTCTCCTCAAAAAGGTCATCTTTGCTGTTAGATTAGGGATTCACCAACGACCACATTAATACTTGATCATCTCCATCAAGAACTTATCTGCAAATAAGGTCACAGTCCAGGGTCCTGGGTAGTAAGATTTCCATATATGAATTTGGGAAACAGGGAGACAGACGTCAACCCCTAATCATGAGTACCAAAATGCTTTCCACGTGGGCACAACTGGCTGTGATGCGGTGCAGCTGGTTTGCAGGTGCTCACCCGATGGAAGCAGTGCCCAAGGCCAAAGAGGGTGTGCAGGTGTGTGAACAGGGCCGAAGCCAAGGGGCACATATGAAGAGCCTGTGTGCCTCTCAAATGGCCTTGCCTCTAAGGGAAGAATGGGACCTGGCAATCAAACCTGATGGGTGGTGGTCCAATTTATGTACAGGAGAGGCTTAACATAACCTGTTAAATAAAGGCAGGCAACCTATATGCTAAGGCACAAAAAAAGTTTAAGATATCTTTACGATGGGTCCTACATTGCTACTTCTGTATTCACATTGGTTCTGAAGGTTAATAGAAGAGAATAAGGGCATGTTTTTTTGTACTGAATTATTCTTTCCAAGCCCTTGTCTCTTGGAAAAATTAAGTCTACTCGCAAGGCAACATTATCTTCAGTAAGTTCTGAGCTGACCAGGAGAAAAAAGGCCAACCCGTGTGGTCAGCCATGACCGCTCCTAGGCCTTTTTGTACTTTGAAAATGTTGTAAATTTTCCTGGATCATTTATTAGAATTATTATTCCAAGAAAAAAGGAAGTTAATTTTATCTGTCCTTAAAACTTCTCTTCTTAGTGGTAATGAGAAAATCTGCCTCGTTTTCGTTGAGTTCCCACATTCGTGGAAGAGAAAAAGACACTGGGGTCTCCAGGTTGCCGGGCTCTGTCCCAGCCGGCTATCACGCACTAGTGTTCCTACCCACCCGCGGGTCCCCAGGCCTTCTCACACACGAACAGCCTCTGAGTCCTCTCTTCCCATGATGGAGGAAGAAGGGCCCCACGTTCAGGGAGTTAAGCCCTCCACACTTCTCCACGCCCTGTTCTCACGTGCCTCTTCAGAGGATGTCCCATCCTGGGCGCATCCTCCTGCATTGAGGTGCCAGAGGGTCACCTCATGTGCTCTCCCTGGAGACAGCTCCTGTCTCATCTCTTACTTTTTCCTACAGCCCGTTCATTGAGCACCAGTCTTAGGTTTCCACGTGACTGGGATCCCATCTCTTCCAGAAATTGCTTCATTCCCGTGTCAATCTTCTGCTAATTTTTATCCCCCAATCTTTCAAATGCTTTTTGTTCAAATTTAAATCCAATATTTCTATTCTTATCTTTTCTAACTAGTGAAAATTGTCTCTTCTTCCTTAGGAAACTCCCAAGGTACTTGTGTGTAACTGCATTCACATTTTTGTGTATTTTCCCTCGCATTTTAAAAGGCGATCACAAATTCTAAAGAAGAAAACCTTGTTCTAATTAAAACGTGCACACAATGCTATTCTTTCTCAGGCACTTCTTGCCTGTTTGCTTTGAATATTTGTCTCCATAGGGAAATGCAGAAATAATAAGAAAGATGTTTCTCTGATACTATTTAAAGGAGAGAGTCTGCTATCAAAACTACTATCAGAAGTCTACTCTTGGATGATGTGATGGTGAAAATTGAAGTCACTTAGCCTATGCAGAGATTGTGTGACCACCATCCAATCTCCTAGGCTGACAAATTCCTCAAATGCTAATTCCTGCAATAAATTACTATGACTTGATCTACCTTGACCTGATGTGGGATGAGTAGCAGATTTATTTTCTGCATTTCCTACAGTTGCCAGTTATTTTCTCAGGGAGAAAATTCAGTCACATTGCTTACAAAGTAACACAGCGAGTCAATTAACAGCTACTTATCAAGAATTTACTGTGGTTTTAATAGCTCTAGATAAAAATGGAGATAGGGCAGAGACAAACAGGTTTCCTTTCCTGTCCCTTCATCCCAGTACAATTCCCATCAATTCCCTGTCTTTCTCTTTCTGACTCTTCACTTTCTTAGCCTGTTTTCCTAAGAACCAATCCTTCTACCAAATGCAACCTTAACCCATACCGGACTCCTCCTGAAAAAAGCAATATTTTACTTTCCTCTTCCAAGACCCACAACCAATCCTCTGCTTCCTATCAACTCTGTGTGAGTTTCAAGTTACTCGACACTACCTGTATCTCCTGACCCCGCTCACTCGTGATCCAGGTCAGGCATGAACTCACTCTACAGACAGACGACTCCAGAACCTACTTCCGTCACCTCCCCAACTTCTGCCTAGAGATTGTGGATGGCATAGAACTCTTAATGTATGTCAGTGTTCTTCAATAGAACTAGCATAAAAATTTTTGGGAGTGCTAAGAATACTAGTGACTTTCTTCTCACTGGAATAAAATATTTGGCAGCTTGAAGGACAGAGATGATTTTGGCTCACACCTGAGGTGATTTAGCCCACGTCTGGCTGGCTCTAAGGTAGAAGCAGCATGGTAGAGCGGTATGGAGGAGGACAGCAGCCAGCAGGCAGAGAGGAGGGAAGAGCGAGGGACCAGAGTGCACCTTTCTGGGTCACACTACCGCAGCCCGCCTCTGCTACCGGGGCCCACCTCCTCACAGCACTCCCAGCTACTGAATCCGTCAATGTATTAATTCCCTGATGGGGACAGCGCCCCATGAACCAAGCACCTTGCAGAAGGGCCACCTCTGAGTACATGGAACACTGGGGAACATTTTTATCTCCATCATAATGTACAGCAATGTCCAGAAATATGCAAGTACACGTGTTCCAGATTCCCCTCCCGCACACGTGGGGAAGCCGATCTGAGAGTGGCTTCGGACGGGGCCTCTCAAGCTTCCTTTCCCCTTGCTTCACTCTCTCAGTTTCTCATTTGTCCTCTGCCCACTTGGCGCATGCATGAGCATGTAGACACGAGCATAAAAGGATAGGTGAATTTAAAAAGTAAATAGAATCTCTATCGTTTTCATATTATAATATTTCAAAATCTTGAGATACTAAACTTTTCCAAGGCCCAAAAGAAAAAAAAAATTTCCACTGAATATCAAAGCCTCCTTTAATAAAGATTTCATAAGCTGTCGCTAAGCCTTATGTTTTTCTTGGTCTTCTGTACGTTTCTGTAAGAGCAATAAGTGGGTAAGCGGCGCAGGGTGGGTGCTGTGGCCTCTGCAGGTATGTGATGGATCCAGGTGTTTTACGCAGCGCAGCAGTGAGAGCAATAATGAGTTTAAGGACTTCTTCACTTTCTCTGCTTCGTTGTTTACCAAACAATAACAATAAATTTACTGTTAAAAGACAGCCAGAGGGAGCAAGGGACAAAGTGTACAGGGAAGACATTGTGAAAACTGGGGAAACTTACTTAATTTAGGCAACAAAGTCTTACTAAAGCTTTGTGTGACTTGTCTACCCTAAAAATTGCCTTAAGAAGTGAGATGCCAGATAGTGTGTATTAGGATTTTATTGCAATTGATTGATGATGCCCCCGTGGCTAAGAGAAAGTAAGTCTCATGATTCTAATTGTTTTCATAATGAAAACTGGCTTGCCTAAATTGGCTTGTTTGGTTATGTAAACAAAGGTGTTCCCATAATTTGAATGAATTAAACCTATAGCTGCAAAACTGTTGAAACTACTCAAAAAATTCTCTTTTTCAAACGTACCTTGCAATGAAAAATAATACTTAAGTCATAATGCTCATTATAAATTCAGAAACTAAAAAAAAAAAAAACCCACAAAGGCTGTTTAACATTATTTTTTACAAATCTTTCCTCTGAGCAACACTGAAGAACAGATTATTACAAGTAACTTTTGGTAATACGTGATAGTGATTTTCTGTTAGTCATTCACTATGTTTTCAAGTAATTGTGATTACTCTAAAAGTAAATAAAGCACCTCCATTTCTACTCCAAGTTTCTAGTCATCTCAATACAGAGAACCACAGTGGAGACAAGGTGGATACTGAGCTCTCCTGTTCTAATATGAACGTTCACCCCCAGGGAGAAGATGGAGCCAGGTGACTTGAAATTCATTTCTAACCCAATTTACCTTAATGTGTAACAATTTGATCTCAAAATATATAATGTCCTTAAGTACTGCAGATCCCAAGTTTTTTTTAACTGAATTGTGTAACTGAACTTGTTTTCCTCATGCTAGGGTTAGCTTTCTTCTTGCTTTTAATTGAATGTGTGTGTGTGCATGTGTGTGCATGTGCGTGTGTGTGTGTGTGTGTGTGTGTGTGTGTGTGTGTTTATTCTAAGTGTGACTGGTGATGACAGCCATAGCCAGACTTCTGCCCAACTGTTCCACAATTTAGGGTTACAAACACCTTTCTCTGAACCCATGGAAATGTTACCCGAATTTAAAAAAAAAGAAAAACAGTCTGTGTACTTGTGTACTCAAGGCGCTTGGGCCGAGGCAGGTGCACAGTGGTAGGAAGGAGAGGGGCGGGACAATCACCGCATCTGCTAATCTACCGGAAGTCTGCCTTCGCAGATCTTGATTCCCACGGCCAAGTCACAGTCAGTAGAAAGTAGCATAAGTAAAATAAACAGAATATATGACTTGAACCTATTTTATAGGTGAAAAAAAAAACTGCATGCCTAAGAGGTTAAGTGATTCATCTGAAGATTTGCAGAGAGCTAGTGGCAGAGCAAGTATTCTCATGTGAATCTGTCTGATTCCACAGTAGGATTTTTTTTCTCCATTCTGTTTGCCTTCCTGACACGTTCTCATTTTAATGTAGAATCTCAAAGACGCTCCACTCCTAGGAAGAGATAATTTTCTCTTTTAGCCTCTCTAAGCCTCGGGGTCTAGCCTGTAAATTTGAGTTAATAATAATCATTGACTTTTAAATGAGCCAATATATGTAAAGTGCCTACAGTTGCATTCAATAGTAATATTTTGTTGTTATTTTAATTTTAAGTTATCGATTCATTGGACTTATAATTTAAATAGAAAATCAGTGTGTGAACTCGTGGCCACAATAGAAAAGATAACTCAGGGAAGCTTTATTCCTTCCAATTAAAGTAAATACCAACATTCTGTTATACCTTTGGCTTTTCCCTAATCTTTACTAAAAGTCTTTAAATTTTCTGTGAACTCAAGCCTCAATAACAGGTATGAAACAAATACTAATTCAGAAATTAGTTAATAGTTGTTAAGATCCTTGTTCTTCAAAAGCTTTCAACAAACCTGTGGAATTAGAATACATCTAAGATACAAAGTGTCTCAAAAATGTCACTTACATTCATGGAAAGAAAAATAAAAGTTCATTTCAAAAATAATTTAAAGTGTACACACACATACACATATACATGTCATGCACGTGTATGTGAAGAGGAATACTTTTCTGAAGAGACAAAGTATTGTTCAGTAGACATTCGTTTAATTTATTGTGGCCACACTTTTTTTGGCAAAGGACACAAAGATGACTTTCATATACTTCTTGCTCTGTGGCAGGATCCAGGCCGGCACAAGGAACAAAGCAGAACATACAGGCACTCCTCCAAGAAAACATGTAAGGACACCCATCCAAGAGAGAGCTGAACATTTATATTCTTAGAATGTCTAGTCCATATACTTGAAACTAAAAGGATGGATTTCAAACAGCTGATACCTTAGAGCAGACTGTGAGGGAGTGAGACGGCCTTTGGGGCTAGTGCTGGAAGTCTCGCTTCTCAAAGTGCCACCACAGAATGGAAATTGCAGTGTCACTAGCCCCGCCTACCATGTCTCATTCCTTCCCAAACTGCCATCAATGGATTATGATCTCATCTGTGGACCAATCAAACCCCTTGTGAAGTTAGAGTCCTTGGGGTCCAGGCACTTTCCCAAAACTCCACTTCTGAAAACTTGAGACCTCAGAGGAACGTGTTAGATCTAAACCACACACAGGAAGAGTGCAGTTGACTATGTAGAGGTGAGGAGGGGCAGATGTGTAAACATTTGTAGGCATTCTCAAGGACCCTGGATGTTTATTATTAGGTGACCTATGAAGCTACTGCAGGATTTTGAGCAGCAGAGTGATACAAGCTGACCTCATTTTAAAGGAAATGTTTTGGTAATTGTTAATACACGTTAAGGGGGATTGAGGGTAAAGACCGAGAGGAAAATCAAGAAGCTTGGAGGATCAAGTTTTATGAGAAGGACAGTAGCAATGATGATTGGACCAGAAGGCCAGTGACGGCTTTGGGGGGAACTGATTCAGATGTCAGATAACATGGACACACGCATACATACCAAGGCACTATCACAAAGTGAATACATCCATAGAAATATCATCGGGTCAAGAAAAAGAGCTCTCAACGTTCTAGAAAATTCTTCATGTCTCCTCCAAACCTCTCTTCTCCATGGATAGCCACTATCCTAACTGCTAATACCACTGACCTCATTTTAATCTTTATAGAAATAATATGAATAATATATATTATTTTATATGTCTCATTTCTTCTTTTGAAATCAACTGATGTTGTTTTATATAACTGGAGTTTATGTGTGTTCATTGCAGTATAACGTTTCAGTACATAAACATGCACTGTCTATTTAAGCATTTTGTGCTTATCAGTTGTGGGTGGCTACCATCCTGGGCGATGCTGTCACGCTAGCCTAGCACTATGGAGAATGTCCTTCTAGGTGTATTTTGCGTCAGTTTCTGTTCATCATATTTTGGTAGTTCAAATGCAGGTAATAATTTATGGGAAAGTACAGCTTTATTATAAATAATGTTAAGTAATTTTCCAAAATGAATTTTTTCAAATGAAACTCCTACAAGCAAAACTTAAAATTTTTCTATTACTCTGCATGAGTCCTTTTAAATTTTAGCTATAATATTTCATTCAATACTAGTGTTTACTCAGAGACAATTTAGTTTACATTTTTCTAATGGCTCAAATTTTGAAATATATATACATATATGTGTGTATATATATATATATATATATATATATATATATATATATATACATATACATGTATACACAAGAGTATCGCCAAACGGTCAGTATATATATATACTGACCGTTTGACGATACTCTCGTATAAGTGCTTCTACAAGGGTCCATATTTCTATTAGAGTGTTAGTGTTTTCTTATGGTTAGAATATCTTAATTTTTATATATTCTAATTTGTTGATATTCACATTAAAAATGTTTTTTGTCTCGTCTGAGAAATCTTTCCACATGCCAAGATTATAAAGAGCTTGTTATGTTGAGTCTTGGTGGAAGTTGTATCAATTTACTATTTATGTTTAGGTCTACTATTCAACTGCACTTTACTAATTATGATATAAGGTAGGATTCAAGTTTCATTTTTTCCCATACAAATATCCAGCTGACCCAAGACGGCTTTAATGAAAGTCTCTTTTTCACCTCTCCTTTGTTCTCTATGGTAATTTTTTCTTACATGCCTGGTGTTCATATTTAGTGTGGATTTATGGCCTTGGTACACATACTTCAGAGCCCTATTCTGTTGTATTGATGTTTTACAAATTATTGTGGCTCTTTGCCCAAGCAGTTCGAGTTTTTCTTCTGCTTTAGGACCACTTTGTAGATTCCTGGTGTTGTGGTTTGCATCCAGATTGTCCCCCAAATCCTCACATACATGTGGATAGCGTGTACTTTTGGGAGGTGGGGCCTGGATAGAAGGAGTAGCTGCTTGGAACTTAATGGGCGGTGTGTGCACTGACTCTGCCCTCCCTCCAAGACTGTGTCGTGTTCTGCCATGCCACAAGAACCTCTTTCTCTGGCGCCAGCTCCAGTCCCAACATCTGATTTCACCATTTTCTAGCTGCCCACCGTAAATGGACTTGTGACCTTCTAAAACTGTAACCTAAAATAAATCTTTTCTCCCCTTTTCATCCCTTTGTGGGTGTTGGGTATTTAGTCACAGCAACCAAAAAGTAACAAAGGCAGTCAGCCATTTGCATTTCCACATAAATTTCAGTATCAGCATGACTACAATCCACCTGTTTCTTTTACTGGAAAGACACATGAATGGAACGACACGTGAGTAGAAAGACAGAGGACCTAATGAATTAAATATGTTAGTCACTGAGACTCCTGTATGCATTAGACACCCCTAGCATATCTGGTCTGTGGTCCTGTGTGCATTTTGCACCCACCACATCCATTCTGATAGTCCAACCTACAGCAAGAAGGATTTCTCATTTTCATAATTTTGGTAATATTAAGAACTGAAATGTGCTACTGAGATTTTTACTTCCTTGATCTCTTTGGCTTACTTGTAAATGTCTCAACTGAGATACTTTTCTAGCATTATCTTTCAGCCATACTCCCAGAGTCCATCATAAGAGACTGCCTGGGTGAAAAAGAAACCAGAGGAAATTATTAATGTCCAGACTGTTATCCCGACAGAATCCACAGGTTATTGGGGAAAAAATGAGCTCAGGATGAAAAGAGCTATTTGGAAGGATCTTGTAAATGGCAGAAAAAGGCAAATTGTTTAGTCTTGCAGGAGAGGCTGGTCTGTGGCTTGTCAGCTGTCACAGGTGCATTCACTCACGTTGGACTTCCGAAAGAATCAAGATACTTGAGGTGACAGGTGGATATGGGAAACAATCTTTTGAAGGATTACCTCAGTCAGAGGTCCTGTCACCGTCTAATAACACACAAGGTAGCCATCATGCTGTGGTGTCACACCCTCAGAAATGTGACTCAAGACAGTCACGGTATGTTTCAATATGTTTTCCTCTTTCTTTGGTTATTTTTAAACTACGTAACTTTTGTTTGATATGTCATTGATGTAGCTTTTTTTCTTTCTTTACATGGAAAGAGTAGAGAAGCCAATGTTCAGCTGTACCATGATGCTGTTAGATTCTGCTCAAAGTTTCCCAAGCAAATGTTATTACTGCTGCCAACCAGATTATTATTTTAATGAACCATGAAGAAGAGTATTCTCTTAATTCTTAATATCAAAATCCCTTTATTAACCCACTTGAGTTAAGACTCATTGCTTACAAAGAGTTAGACTTGGTGGAGATGGGCAAGGGATCCGGGGATGGAAGGATAGGAGGATGGGCAAGGGAGGAAGAGGAAATGGATTTATTTGCAATATGCACAGTTACCAATTCCCCACATTGGATGTAATTATTATGTATCATAAACACACATTGATAAAAATGATTATGCAGAAGAAACCAAAATCATACACTTACACAAGTCTTTGGGAACTTCTTAATTGAATATTTCTGACTTCCAGGGTTCTAGCTCTGCTTTTGGCTTAAGAACCTTCTTTAGGGGCAGGTCCCTTTTCAATCAACAGGTGTTTGACCCAATCTACAGATAGAAGTTCCTTTATTTCAGAGTGAAATTGAAAGTACCTATGTAATATTCTTGGCAGTCAGACCTGGTTCGGCTCTTCCTCATTCTGTCACGTCGAAATGTAGAGACAGAATGGTCCTTCCACTCTAGACTGGCAAGATGGAGCGACCGCTATGCCAGTCTGCTAAGTTATACACTATCATAATTTGTTTGCGGTACAACTGTATATCCCAAGACACCGTTTGTATTTCCAAAATACCTTGAAATATGAGAAAACAGTGACCTTTCTAAGATAAGCTACAATAGGGAACAGTAAACACTGGAAGCACTGCATTTTTATCATTGACATCATCTTCCTATCATTAGAAAATTGAAGTCTTATTAAGCATTTGAAGACTAAAAGAAGAAGGACACTACCAGTGGTAAAAATCTCACCATGCTTAACTAGGTTTTATTTGGATATATTATGAACTATAAAGACAGGGAGTTTGCCATTGTCCTAAATCACTCCAACTTATTATTTAGAGTGATTGTTCATCCAGAATTTCCTAACTCAAAATGAATTTCTTCATATAATATTAGGTTATATTTGTGCATAAGACACAGAAACTTGCATAAATGATAATGATTACAAATGTGCATTTAGAGTGAAAATATAAAAATATGTATCATAACTTCAGAAGTTAAAAGATTACTATAATATTTGTTTCCAGAATGCTTTCCTTCATGAACAAGATGATTTTCCTGTACAGGAGATTCTGAAGGATATTTTTTAATGATGTGGTGGTATCTTTCAAGATATTTCTAAGAAAGTATGGAAAATTTTTCATAACTCTCAAGAAAAAGAAATTTGTTTAGAAAGTTAAGAAAAAGAGAAAAAGACATGTTGATTACCAAAAGATAAATAATAAACTAAAACAATGGTTGGATCAGATGAACCCCAGTGTTAGCTTGTTTAGGTGCTACAGTTTGTCGGGGGTCTGAACTGTCAGCTTAGTTTAAACAGCCCACAAGTGGGCCGCGTGTACCTGTCAACAGTGCCCCTGATCTAAAAGTTGATTTCAACTGCTTTGTAGTGCCTGCATATTTTTAGGAGAAAAAAGTCAATAACATAAAATATTACAGTAGAAAATTGCCAAAGCCAAATCCCAGTCATAGAGAAGCACTGAGTAAATCATTGTATGCATATATGTTCATTTATAATATGCTATTTTAAAGGAGAGCTTTGATAAATTGATAAACTTTGATAAATTTGATGAACTTTGATAAATTGAATCATCAAACTAAGAAATGATGAAGAGAGTAAGAAGATGGTATTATACATTTTCACAGGGGAAAATTATCTAAACAATATTATCTCAATCATACTGTGACTGTAATGATAATGCACTATAAAATATACCACTCATAAAAGTACACAAAGAAGTACATAAATATACGAGCTTCATTACATTATGCCAAGGTATTTTTCTAAGATGAGTTTATCGTATCTTCACCAAATATTGCATACGACACTTTTTAAATCTATCAATATAGAATAAGCACAAAATGTATTTCAATGTGGCTTAAGTTAGTATAGAGCTAATTACTCAGGTGTTCAACAGTATTTCTTAAGACTATTGACTAGTTTTCTTCCTCTGGGAAATATCTATCAATATTTTTGCCCTTTTTCACCACTGTCTTATTTGTCTTTTCTTACTTAAAGCTCTTTTTATGTCCTGGATTGTGTCCTTTATTGCGAATATGTGCTTCCACTTCATGTCTTGATATTTCCTTTGTTTGGGGAGTATTTGATAAACCAACATGGTCACAATTATCCCTCTTCTTTATGTTTTAAGATTTTGATAAATCGAGCAAGAATCCATTTCTATGCAATGATTAAATATTTACTTCTACAGGCATGGAAATCTTGACTTTCATTTTAAAATACTTTTTTGGAATTGATGAATTTAAACACTTCGTTTGCATATGGATTAGTAAGAGATCTCAGAGGACAGAGTGGGAGGGGTAACCCAGCCACCTGGGCAGTGCAGAAATCCACTCTCCCATCGTCTATGCAAATGCCCAGCACTCTGCTTGCTTACTTATATTGCTTAACTCATGCCTCGTGGTTTATGGCCAGATTTTCCTTTTGCTTGTGAATTAGCCATGCATTTCAAAATGTATTTTTTCATATTTAAGTCAGCATTTTAAACCTTTTTTCCTAAGAATTGTTCTCTGAACATCTATTCAGCCAGGCTGTATGCATCAAAAGTCAATAACCAGATTTCAAAAAGCTTGCAGGTGAATAAACATTAAACCAAAATTTATGCTGAAAGTCTCAGCATCGTGTCCTTTATAAAAAAGACAAGTGATACTCAGAGGCATCAAATTTGTTTGCCAAAGAGACTCTAATATTATTTCTGAGAGTATTGCTTGATTTTATTTCTTAGGTTTGACGACAGTTCCATTCTCTTAGAATTCTTGCAATGCCTATTTCCCCACTCTTTTGACAAAACTTTTTAGTGAAAGACCCTTCCCTGAGAATCCTAGAGTCATATATAAAGAGATAAAGTGGAATAAGTAGTATTTTCTATTATTAATAATAAATTCATAACTATTATTAGATAGTAGGCACTAAAAATCGCAATTATCAATTTTAAAATATTTTCAAATTGATTTGCTTAATATGAGCTATAATTCTCACCACTGAAAAGTAACTTTCAAAACAGCATGCATTATGCATGTACTTTATCACAATTATTTGAGGGGTGATTTTCCTTTCTCCCATAATCACATATAGGAGGAATTTTTAGGCTAAATTTTTGTAGAAACACATGGTGAGCAGAGTATTTGCCTATATCTGGGGGGTGTTCTCAAAATAATTCACATAAAAAACAGACAGCAGAGCTGAACAAAGGGAGAAGTTGAGCTGTGAGGCAGTTACAATGGAAGCCTGGGTTTTCTCTGTCAGGGACGCTAGCTGAGATGATCCTTAAGAATACGGCAACTCTAAGCCTTTGTGCCCTACTTTGCCCAGACATGTGATAAGGACAGCACAAAAGTAGCAAGGTAGTTTCCTTTGGTCAGAAGGAATTCCTCAAGAGAGAATTCACATGTGAGCTACAGCAACCAACACCCACCAGCAGCTGGGGCAATGCACGCTCTGGTGGTGTATTAATTTGGGTTCTTTCAAAGCCAGAATTTACAGATTTCATAACAAAAAGGGATCTATTAGGAAGGCTTACAAATCCGAGGATAGAGTTAGTCCAAGATGGCTGCTCAGCCACGAAGTAGATCTCCGTCCGGGACTGCAGGACAGCCGGCGAGGTGAGAGTCTGCTGTAGATTGCAGTTGTTCAAAGAACAATGGCGAAGACGAGAGCCTGAAGATCCCGGACTGGGTGGACACGTGGACACGCACAAGTCAAGACTGGAGAGGATCTGTGCTGAAGATCTGTGATGTGTAGCAGGTCGGTGTCCACAGACAACTGCAAAGGCCAGAGCTTTCCCAGAGGAGGAAGCTGTGACAATGTTCCTTCCTCCTTCCTTTTATACAGCTCATGTTCCTCTCACGTCTGGGTGGGAGCTCTTCCCTCATTTCCCTGCCCACACGTCACTCACACTCTCATCCAGGTTGGTTCTCAATTCCCAATCTAGTTGTGGTTCCCAAACCCTAATCCAGGTGTGGTTCCTGATTCCCTCAAATTGACATAATCTCTTCAATGGCCACATGTGGCAACTGGGGTGACAGGAAACTCCCTGGGGGGGGGGGGGGGGAGTCTTGGGTCCTATCACTTGTGTTTTCAATTGTAAACAAGAGGTAGGGTAGGCTCTAAGCAACCAGTATATTTTTACTTTTGCGTTCCTACTTAGATGTTTATAATCAAATCAAGTTCTCTACCTCAGTCTTGGGAAAATTTAATGTAAAAGACACAGGGTTTTTGAAATTAGGAATTTTGAAAGTGGAAAAAAATTATATGTTAGCTTTTAATAAAAATTTAAGTTTACTTTTTTCAAAATCATAAAACAGCCTCACTTTTTAAATTGTACTAATATGAAATGATACATTAAATCAGAGAAAAAATAAAAGATGTTTAAAGCGCTACTTTGTCCAATCACAGTAGCAAGCACTGTGGGGTGTTACCCTTCAGGATCATGACTTTGTCTCCCACCAGAGAAAATGTTGGGTGTTTTCTACTTATAAAGGAGCTTTTGTTTCTCTGGAAATTTTGCCTTTCTATGAAAGAAAAAAAAAGAAAAAGTCTTACCCAAAGTTTTACTCCACTTTAAAAGCAATTTTCACTTAACAACCAGTTAGCATAAAAGTGCAATGGCTTAGGAATCTGTCTCAAACTGGAAGAGCTCTAAAAAGTCATCACCAGCACTCACCCTGCCCTCCACTGAGGCCTTTTGTGCACGTATGTCGCAGTTCATGCATTCGTCTTGCCCGGTTTCATCTCTTTACTCCTCTACGTGATGTGGTGGTTAATGTTACGCACCAGCTGGACCTTTTTAAAGGGTGCTGAAGTAAGCTGGTGCGCTATCTCTGGGTGTGTGTCTGCGAGGGTGCCGCTGTAATGGCTTAGCGTTTGGATCAGTAGACTGAGTAAAGAAGATTTGCCCTCACCAGTGGGAAAAGACCCACATGGAATGCAAAGGCAGGAGGAGAGTAATTGTCTTTCCTTGAGCAGAAACGCTCATCGTCTCCTGTCCCTGGACGGGAAAACACGTGGTTCTTAGGCCTGCTGACTCAGGGACTTTCACCAACCACTGCCCAGCTCGCTTCTGTTCTCAGGCTTCAGTCTTGGGCTGAATGGTGCTACCTCCTCTCCCAGGTCTCTAGAGAGCAGATGCGACATTGTGAGACTTCCCCATGATTGCCTGAGCCAATTTCTTAAATAAATAAAACAAACTGGTAAGTGGAATGCTAGAATTGGCCTATACTCATTTTACAGTTGGCACCAAAGACCTTGTCCCTGGTGCTAGATGAATTAGTAATCTCATCAACCTGCTATCACAGCCTCATTGTTAAAACTTCCCTCTGTGGCAGGTTCATGGAGAGGAGAGCATTGGTGTGGGCAACATTTCAAGTATTCAGCAAAGTCTGGAGGATTTAAAAATAGATATTATAATAAAAAGAAAAGATAAAGTACCCGCTAATTTGAGGGAAAATATGAAAGCCAGAGGGCCACCTAGGTAGCATATGAAAGTCTTTACTCTTTTGGAGCTAAGGGGCAAAGAAAGCTAAATATCAGCCCCAGAATTTAATTAGGAGATAGCATACTTGTGGAAAATGCTAATTCTCAGCCCCAGGAGGTCTTCCCTTCCAAGGTCGGGGCTCTCAATAGAGTGAAATAAACTGAGACAAAAATACATGGGTACATGCACTCAAAAATCTAGAATCCATGGACTTCCTTGAGGCTTCCAGGTCTCCAGAAGTGGATCCTTCACGCCTGCTCAAGGCTGAGTTTCCTCCCTTTCTTGCAGACACTGTAGAGACCTCAACCTCGAAAGAACATGTGTCCCTGCATCAGAGTCTACTCTGGCTACACCAGCAGGGGAAGTTTTGGTACTACTGAGGGAGCAAAGAAAAGTCATGTTGAAGAAGCTGCAGGACTCAGAAGATATATACCATTGACAGCCAAGAGAGTAACGTTAGGTCCAGAGAGACATAGAAGAAAGGTCCTGGAAACATATATCTGAAAAGTTCCTGCTCACCTGAGATGGACAAGCATGGACATTTGGTCTTGTCCCCAGGCTATGTGAACAGCACCCACTGTCATAATATGATCCAAAGAAATCAACTGTATCATCCGACATTCCGCAAAATGTCACCTTGATCCCTCATATTGACATTAAGTTAATCAGTTGAGACTATTAAAAACTGGCATACTTGCCAGTATGGGAGGCCCTTGCCAGGTGCACATGCACCAGGGAAGAGAAGACAAGCTTTGTAAGTCTGCAGAGGCCTCACAGAACAGTAAAATTTAAAAGGATTAAGTGGTGTGCAGCATACCAGAACATTGTCCTCCAAAGGACAAATAATTATATCTTACAACTTCCACCACAAAGAAAGAAGGGCCCCTGGCTTCCCTCTTCTGTCTGTGATCTTGAGGATTAAGCCTGGGGCATTCCAGACAGGTAGTAACAGTTATCCAAAGCCCTCTGCCACTCTGCATTTCTTGCTTAAATTTGGATCCTGAAAGAAACATGTCACCTTACGTGTTGAAAGTGACATGATTACTGGCATCTTATCCATTGGAGCACAATGTCTAGGTAATTAGATACAAGTAACTGTAAGTTAAGAGAATTTATCATAGGCTTCCAGAGGCCAAAATAATCTTCCAAATAAGGAAGGATTTGATTAACTATCTTGTTATTTCATCTTTCTAAAACAGTGACCTTCAGCAATTAGAATTCATGAGGACCTTCAAAGTCACCTAGCTCAATACTTTAATTTTACAAGTGAAGAAACTGAGGCAGAAGAACAAAAATAACTTTAAAATATTTGCCTAATATATTTTTCCATTTAAATTTGACCAGGGCCTAATTTACATCCAATTATATTCCCATAAAACTAAGTCTCATCAACTCCATATTTAACAATTAAAAACCAAAATCAATCAAATCTAAAACGCAATCATATAAAAGGAGATTCATATATTAAATCATAAAAAATAGAACAGGTGATTAAACAAGAAGTCATTTGTTCAGCCAACTCCTTATCTAGAAGCGTAGTTTGCGTGTCACATGGTCTCAAGTCTTTATTTCTTCTAACAAAATCCTTTACACAAACTCATAATGATACAAAGTTGCTAAAATTTATGTCCCCATTTCCCTCTGATTAATTTATAGACTGAACATTATCACTTTTAATCATTTTATGAGACTGGTATTTTTATGGCCAGAAAGGCTTCAAGGTTATCTTTTGTGTTATAGGATTTAGTCTCCAAGTACTACAAATCCTAAACTTGACGGTCTGATAAGTCAAAGTTAAAAAATAACTTACTCCTCCCAAACCTATATAAGGCTAATGGCTGCCATAAAAGTCAGAAATCATTCGAGCAGAGCCTTCTATTGATCAAGCCCTACACATGCTTTTTAATATTCATTTTCTTGGCCTCTCCCCTTGAGCTTGGAAGCTCTCCCTCCTTGGTTTAATTAATACATCACTCTCCTCTCTCTTTGCACATCTCAGGCCATCTCAGCCTCCGAATGTTAAAGCAACAACTGCTCCTGTCCCTGCCGGTTTCTCCTCTTCATCATCTACGACTGGAATTCTTGGCAAAGCAGGTGTGGGCAGGAAAAGTCAAGGCTTATTTTCAATAATTCAAGTTCAATGTTCTCTTGAGTTCTGGAAGCATATAATCAACTATGACAACGGCTGCTCTGTAGCCATTGCTAAAAAAATTACAATTTTTTGGGGGGGCACCAGGTATTGAAGATCTGTCCTCAGTACCTGGTGCCACCTGCTTGCATCACCAATCTATTTTTTTTTTAATCTTTGATTTTGAGATAGGGTCTTGATAAATCAGTAAGTTGCCCAGGTTGGGCTCAAACTTGCAATCCTCCTGCCTCAGGTTCCCAGAGGGCTGAGATTACAGGCCTATGCTACCAGGCCTAGATAAAATAAATAAATAAGTAAATTACAGAATTTTTTTTTCATACCACAGTGAAATTGTTTCAGAGGCTTCCAAATATCATTTACATTCATTATTTCAAGAACACTGCAGGAAGAAATACTACATGAAAACTTAATATAAAGACAATAGGAAGCACAATATTAAAGTTCTGTGAACAAACGAGGGACAAAATGTATGTGTCTTTTTAGAAGAGGTTGGGAGTATTTCATAGAAGTTTCAGGTGAAATTGGCCTTAAAATGTATACAGGGCTTGTCCAGGTTAAAATATATATATGGGGGAGGTTTTCTGAAAACCAGCAGAGAGAAAACAAAACACCTTCAGGTGTTTTCACCATCAGAGAAAGATGTCTAGTTTCAGGGGAACAGGAGCGTGAAGGGGGGAGGGGAAGAAGGGGAGGAGGAGCACAGGGGGGTGAGGGTCCTGGGGAGGCTCTGAGGAAAGGATGGAAGAGGATCTGGTGCTGCACTTACGCCTTCAGATCTTTCCCTCCGGGCAATGGTAGCCACTAACACTTGAAACAGAAAACGTCTGTGCTTTTAACACAGCAGTCCTAACATCACCTTGGAGAAAAACTGCTGGCCCAGAAAACAAAGAGGAATTGCAATAGCTCAGGCAAGAAGTGGGTACTGTTGCCTTTGAAGATAAGAGGGAAGACAGGTTTTAAATGGGTTAGTTTTTTGGCTTAGATGATGAGGTAATGATGAAGCAATGAATCACAAGGCACCACGAAGAAATGTGGGCACAAGAATCTTAGTTTGGAAATAGAAATTGCGTTCTTTGGGAATGCATTCAGCCTCATTCGACAAAGCGCATGCTACCACTGGCTTAATACCAATCGGATTTTTAAAACTTAAACAAGTAGATTGCAGGTAGACAGCTGCTAGCTCTTGTTCAGAGGTTAATATTTATTTTGCTTCATCAAGGAAGAAATAAGAATTCATAGATAGACACATGATAATTGTTCAGCATCATAAGTCATTAGGAAAATGCAAGTTAGAACCACAGGAGGATACTATTACACCTGCATTCAAATTATGAAAATGTAAAAAATGAAAATGTCAAGTGCTGTAAAATATATGGAACAACTGGAACTCCTCAACGCTGCTGGTGGCATGTGAAGGTGCAGCTACTTTGGAAAGCACTGGCTGTTCTCTTATAGTCTTACAAAATTAAAACATGCATTTGTCATGTGACCCTGCCATCGTGAGAAATTACAATTTAAACACGCCTGTAATCCCAGCACTCGGGAGGCTGAGTAAAGAAGATTGCCCTGAGTCCAAGCCAGCTGGGCTCTAGGGTGAGTTCAGGACCAGCCAGCCTGGGCTACAGAGTGAGACCCTGTCTCAAAAAATAAATAAATAACACATCACTTAAACATTTCAAATATTCATCAGCCAGTGAAAAGATTCTTAAAATGCTGCATAACCATACAAGAACACTTAGGTATGAAAAGGAATAGTCTACCAAATATAACATGTATGAATTAGGCTAACAGAAATAAATGGAAATAATCATATGAGCAGTCCTACTTGTATTATATTCTAAGAAGGCAAATTTACAATGTAATCATAACTACTGGTAGCTGTAGACTGAAGACACAGAGGAAGGAGGGGATTTTATGGAATGACGGAAACATTCAATATTGATCAGTGATTGGGGTTCCAGTTACACACTTCTATACATTTCACAGAACCTGTAAAAGTGTATTGAAAAAGAGGCAGACTGCAAGATCGCTGCTTATTTTCAGGAAACACACACACACACACACACACACACACACACACACACACTGATTATCTTCTAGCAGGCGCTATAGCTGCAGCAACGTGACCATGACGTGGACCAACTACAACTACAGATTTACTGTTAAGTGGTAATTTCATGACAGGCTTTTTAATGCTCAAGGTTTTTTAGATCTGTGACAAACGTTTGATGAATTTGAGGACAATTTTATTTTTCCTCTTGATGTTGTACTTCCACAAATGGATGTCCTGGTCCAATATATTTTAATTTCTCAGAAGATTTCATTTTCTAACTCTTGCTCAGCTCTCTTTACCTTTATTTCACTACTTAAATTTTATTCCTTATCACATACACAACATACTATTTTGCTGACTCTATAACATTACAATAAACAATAAAGGTTTTCATAAATCTGATCAGATCCTCACGTATAAGATAAAATGTCATGATTACTAATCCAAAATTAACATTTAAATAATAAAATCTTTTGCAATAAAACTATGATAGAAGATGACAGAGATAGATAGATGATAGATAATGTAGCTTTCGGATAAAGCAGTAGTTGAGAATTACATATTCTTCTGTTGCTGAGAAATAAATAGCGTTTTATCTATTTTTCAAAATTTCCTGTGTGCATTGCTAATGCTGCCCATTTCACGTCTGTTCTCCAATTACGCCAAAATGCTATCTTTGAAAGACAATACTTCCATTCACTAAGAATTCCCACACAGCCTAGACTCCCGTAGAACTCCCCAGCACACCCTTTTCTCCCATTTTCTCATGACACAATTTCCAGCTCACGAATACCAGTCTAGGATTCAAGCAGAAGTAAGTTCAAGGACAACAACGTTGAGTTTTCTGGGTTACTACGCACTAAATTTGTGAAACCATCCTTGTCCACATTCTCACCCCCAGAGCCCTGGTAGGCAGGCGTGGCCGAGCACCTCTACAATTACGGGACCACCGCTGGTTCTCAGGTTAACGTTGTCTTTTCTTTATGGGGATGTTTTGTCATGTCTATGCTACACAATAATTCTTCTCTTGAGTCTCTCCCCACCTCCCTGCAGGCCCGGAGAGGACTTCCAAATGGCGGTCGGGAATGTTCCTGGAGATCCACTTTCTGACCTCTTCTCTACACTGTATATGACTGTTTAATTTCCTATTTAAGACAAATTAATTGTTGCATGCTGTAGCGAGACTGCAAAGACTCTCGCTCCAGTGTGCAAGCGGAGAAGAGGTTACTCAGAGGTTGTCCAGATTGATGGTTCCAGGGTGGGTGACCTGCAAATGAACTTTGACTCAACTTTGCTCTTTGTGCACTTGGCAGTCTCTACTTGGGAAGTGGCAACTGCCTACAGCCACCAGTTTGAAACTTTAGGCTGAGATTTTGTTTGGAAGTTTTGCCTTCGGAACAAGGGAAGGGAAAGAAAACCCTTCTTTGCAAATTTTTCCAGTAACAATTTTAGCAATTGGTTTTCTACGTATTTAACTCTTACTATACCCAAAGTAAAAAGTATTACCCCAACTAAAAATCTCTTTTTCATTGCCCCTTCCTCCAGGCATTCTACAATTTAAAATCATTTTTTAATTGAGGCCAATTTATTCCAGTGCAAATTGCATAATGCCTATCACTACAGAGTTTTGATGCTATGCTTAAAGATATTCACACATGAAAGGCCATATATTAAACCCATTTTATCAATCAAATATAAATTATCTCTGATTTTTGTTGGCACTAAAGATAGCTGTATCACAATCACTCAATTTCAACTTTGCAATAGAAACCAGAATGTAGAAATTCCTTTCAAAATGTTCAACAAAGTAAATGTTAGAAATTCTTCCACTACTTTACCAGCAGACAGCAACAAAGCAGTCAAAAATAAATCATTTAGGCTCACCCACACTGGCATTTGAACTGGTTTCTCTCTATCCTATAAAACTATTTTTGGAATAACGCGAAAGTACTCTGACTTAAAGATACACAAATGAAGTAGCAGTGTCACTTTATATAACACTTTCTGATGGTTTCCTCTGAAGCAGTCCATTAAATACTACACTACCTCTCGTGTGCAATCTTGAATAGGAAATGACAAATCTCCTTAGGAGAGCCAAGCAAGTTGACTTGGGAATATGGCTTAGACTGTTTTATAAACAATAGATTTGAAACGAGAACTCACTAGTTCTTACTTTCTAGGCATTCTTTATTTCTCTTCCACTACTATCTCCTGAAGTGAACCACGCCACCTCCTGTGGTAGTCTCTCAAATGCTCTGTGTGTGTGTTACTGGGGACCAAGCCCAGGGTCTGAGACAGGCTCTCTTTAAATTACTAAGTCGCCCAAGCTGAACTCGACCAGTGATGCCCTAGCCGCAGCTTCCCACAGTGTTGGGATTATGGGCGATTGGGATTTGCAGTGGATTTCGATGAAGGCAAACATGGAAGAGCCTCAACTCAACCCTCGAGGATGAGGCAGGAAACGAGTCTGTACGAACTTTTTCCTTGACGAAAGCATTTACAAAAGTAGAGCAGGCTTCGGGAGAGATGGTCACACGCTTGGAAAGAAGTGCAGGAACTCCCAGTCACAAATGCCAGGTGGCTTCATCTTCTGTGGGGTGTTCTTTGTGTCTTGGTCAAATTGAGTTATTTCTTAAGAACCCTTTAGAAGAGCTTCCGTTGGACTACAGGCCAGATCCTGTCCCTTTTCTCCCCCACTGTTTTTATTAATATACAGATGTAATACATAGTATTTACAATGAATTTGGGTGTTTTGTCCATCTATGTATCACATCGACTTCACAATCCTTTCCCATCTTCTACCCTCCCACCCCCTCCCTGTCCCTTCCCCCGGCTCCGGCTAACACTTCATATGGTTCCAAAGAATGTCTGTGTTCTGGGTTTTCCAAGTCCGAGAAACCATACGGTGTTTAACATATTAATCTTCCGCACCTAAGTCATTTCACTCAAGTCCCCACTCTACCTCAGCTTCCTATTCTGTCCCTTTTTAAAATACTAATACTGTCTTTCCTAGTGTTACTGTGAACTTCTGAGCCTGGAGGCAAAGAGACTAGAGATCACCAAGCTAGGACCCCACGTCCTTGGCTAACTTTTGTGGGCAGCCTTCTCCAGAACCAGCCTGACCTGTGGACTGACCTGGAATTGGGTAGTGGTCAAGGGGGCAGCTTCAGAGACTATACCAAACCAGCACATTTTAATTAAAAAGAAAAAAATGGTTCATAGGGTAAAATGTAACCCTATGATTCTTAACTCTTTTGTTCTAGCATGGTGCTGTGGATGAAGCCCATGGCCATCCCACTAAGGTACATACCCATCCCAGTGTTTCTGCTTTGTTTTGTTTTGTGAGACAGGGTCTTGCTCTATAGTCCTGGATGGACCCGCATTCACTATGTAGCCCAAGATGACCTCAAACTCACAGCAGTCCTCCTGCTTCAGCCCCCCAACTGCTAGGACTGCAAGCATGTGTCATTATGTCCCGCTAAACTTTTTTATTTAAGGTGGTTCTGGGAAATCTAACCGAGGTCCTTGTGCATGCTAGGAACACACTCTAACCACTGATGCATGCTCCCGAATTTCCCATCCCACTATTTTTTATTCTGGATTTTGAGACAGGGTTTCAATACATAGCTAAATCGCCCCCAGGGGCTCTAGCTTGCAACCTTCCTGCCTCAGTCTTCCAGAGTACTGGCATTATAGTGCGAAGCTGCTTTTACTACCTCCATATCCTCAGCTGGATAAGAATGAGGAAGAAGGTTCGATGGAAACTTCTGTCTATCACCTGCCCCCCCTCTGTTCTTTACTTTCCTTCCCTTGTCCCTTGAAAATACAAGGTTGGAATTGGACATGGAGGCAACAGCCAGGCATAAAACAACAGTGTTAGCAATACAACTCCAGGGGCCAGTGTCTATGCAGCACTCCTTCCAGACGAGAAAGCACCCAACTTAACCATCCTGGGTGCACTGGCCCAGTGTCCTTGGTGAGGATGGAGCTTAGTTGTTCCACAGTACAGGTAGAAGCAGGGACAGAAGAAAACTAAGCAGATCCTCTGGGTGAACACGAAGGTTCTGGGTTCATGTCAGAAATGAAGGTTGCAAAATGAACTTGAGAGGGGCAAGTGTGCTAAGCAGCATGTCTTTCATCTTTGAGCATAGCACTTCACCAGCTCTTCTGGGTTCGTTTCAAATGTACCAGGCGGCACTAACTTGTCTCAGAGGCTAGAAGTTGAGACAGCTGTAGAAATGGGGGGTTGGGGAGGGAGGTGTTCTCTGCTACTCCCGTATTTCCCAGCTTTGACTCTTGAACCTTTCCCACAGGACGATTTTATTCTAGTGACATAGTTGTTATGCACTTATTTTTTTAAGTCATTGTTGTATCTCTTCATAGATTTTTTTTTCCAGTGCTGGGGACTGAACCCAGGGTCTTTCTACAGAGCCACATCTCCAGACCAATTGATTATTTCATTTTATTTTATATTTCATTTTACTTTATTTTATTTTTGAAATATACTCTCAAGTTTCTAAGTTCCTCGGGCTGTGCTCAAACCTAGGCAATCTTAAATCACCTCCTGTAGTTCTCAGTTGCTTTGTGTGTGTGATTATTATTTTTAATATTATTACTATTAGGGATCAAGCCTTCACTCTGAATGACATCACAATCTATTTTTGATTTTTTACTTAGATGCAGGTTTTCATTAAATTGCTAAATTGCCTTGGCTGGGCTTGAACATGCGAACCTCCGACTCTACACGCGATTCTCCTCCCTCAGCCTCCCAGTGTGCTGAGATGAAAGGAATGTGCCACTCAGCTGGCTCTTTCGGTAAAAATTTAAGAAGTACCTCCACAGCTTCTATAGAACCACGCTGTATACATGGTGGAAATGAGTACTTGATAGCTCATTGCTTTTGATGCTTCCTCCAGCTTGAGTTCTCACGTGGACACCTTCCCTCATCCGGATTCCTTGTGGGAGATCTACAGCCTTCTCCAGTGGCCACCGGCCTCTTCCTTTCCCTTTAAAACAGTTCAGGGCGCAGAGTCACTGACAAGGCCAAGACTGCGTTGCAACAGAGAAACGCTGGGCAAACGCTAATTCCATTTCCTTCAGCGATCGGTATCTCCAAGCACAGGTCACGAGCAAATGAGAGTGTAGCTTTGCCTGGGGTTAATTTCTTCATTACAAATAATTACAGTGAATTGGTTCTGTACTGTCAGCGTTTACTGTACTTTCAATTGTTTTATTGCTAAAATAGGAGAAAGCCTGAAAGATGAAGGCTAGTAATCACTGCAGCAATGAATATCATTTACTCTCAAGGTGCAGTTTTGAATTGTTAACTCCAATTACTGACTTTGAGTTAAGTGATTGACATACTGGAAACATTTGGAAGAAGAGAAAATTTGTGCCCCTAACACCTAGCAGTTTATTAATCATTAAGGCAAGAAATCTGTATGTGTACCAAGAAATTGCTTTGTCTTGTGTGTTTACTGCTTAGTCATCTAAAAATGAGAATAATTAAAATTAAATATTGAGCTGCATATTTTTCATTAATCTCTATTTTAATAGAAAATATCTAGGACTTTGGTGTCCTCTTTGGTGATTTTTATTTCCAGAGGGCTGTGATGGCATCCACAGATCCACAGGCCTCTGTATTATCATCTATTCATTCTTTGTTCACCTTTCTTACGTTGACTTCCTTGTGGTTTTCTTTGTTCTTCCTGTTTAGGAGATGCAGCATTTCTTTATACTATCCCTGAGAAGGGATGGTATAAAGGCAACACTTGACAATCAAGTATGAGGTATTCATTAGACTTAGGTAAAAGTCAAAACTACTCAATCAAAATTAATAAGAAGGATGTAATTGGCCCGCCTTCTTATAGTTCCTTGGAAAGTCAGATAATAACAGTTAGCATTTATCAAACAAGAGTGGGCAGGTGAGGATGACAGCATCTGACCTACCTTGAAGGACTACGTAATGATGAGCGACTCATTCACGAAATGTTTGCAAGACGGCCTCTCCTGCACACCCGCAGGCCGTGCTTAAGTGATTCCAAACATTCAGGGCAACAGAACATCTCAGAGCCACAACTGAGCAGAAACAATCCCACTCCACTGAATCATAATCTTCTATTTGTATCCGGGGAAATAAGGATTAACAGGTGTCAATACAAAAACAAACAAACAAACAAACAAACAAAACAACAACAACAACAAAAACTATTTTCTGGATAAGAAAAGTGTCTATCTCTAAAGTGCTGCTGGGAATTTGCAATTAATTTCCACACTCTATGGTGGCGACCCTTATATCCATTTACACAGAGAGTAAATGAAAGTAAAAGAAAACTTACCAAATGATGTACCGAAGCGAATAAACGAGCCTTGCTGGACCAGTCAGGCTGCATCTCATCCGCTTCGTTCAAGTGTGTTTTGTACCAAACTGCTGACAGGGAGACTTGGCCGAAATATGTCATAATCGTCATCATCCCTGCTCGCCCAATCTCATGCTCATACACTTCTGAACACATTCAGATACAGTGGTTTTGTCTCAGTTCGGGAAAACACAGATTGCCCTCTCATGCCTCGGTTTATTTACCACTAGTAAGTCAGGCTTCCTGCAGGGAAAAGAAAAAAGAATACTTGCCTTTGCAACTTGTGGAATCCTCAACTTTAAATTCATGAAGACGTCTAGATTGCTTATGTTTGCCTTGAATTCTGGATGTCAGTACTGAGGTCAGAAGTATGAGAATAGGAAGACGTTGCGAAGTGAGTGGTAAGTCATAACCAAGTGTGACTCAGTGAGGGTATGTCTTTAAAAGCTGAGTACCTTGAATTTCTTAGCTTTCCAGTGAAATGGAAATTATCTACATTACATGCTTATGCAATTAGAATTTTATGAGAAAATTCTTCAACTCACTTACTTTTTAAAAACTCTTTAAGTGCACGCACATGAAACGCCGACTGCCACCCACTAGGCTTGGTGTGTGGTGACTCAGCAGCATGCTGAGGTTGCACACAGGGACCAAGGACACGTTGCCCTTTGGGACTCTGCCGGCTCAAAACTTTTATAGTTTGGTGGAGGAGAACCCCAAAGTACATTCAAGTATCTCAGGATATGTGGAATAAAATGCAATGCCAATAGAGTATGCCCCCAGGACACCAACTCCAGCAGGGAGGGCCAGACATCAGGACATGCTGGTGACAAAGAAGAGGGGTGACTAGACCAGAGGAAACTGATCGGATGATTGAATATAAGGCAACTGATCGGATGATTGAATATAAGGCCAGTGTTCATAGTTTGGTGGTCATGCTAAGAAGAAAGCAGGGAGAATTGTCTGCATCACTTTCTCACTGCTGGGACACAACGACCAACACCCACAACTTCAGGTGTTTCCGAGATCACCATCCATTCTTGGTTAGCTGGCAACAGCTGAGAAGTGCGGCGGAGAACAGCTACTCTGGGCATCGCAAGAGCAAGAGGCTGGGGTACGAATATGGCCTTCCAAGCTTCCCCTTCGGGGATCTGACGCACCTTCAGTAACTTTTCTGACCCCAGAGCAGGCCACACCTCTTAAACATATTTGAAATCCATATACTAGTCAACTTGATCCAAATAATTTCCACAATCCAGTCACCTTTCAAATCCATGAGCTTTTGGGGGAATGTTCCAGGCCCAAGCCAAAACAGAAATTAAAGAAAAAAACTTTCAGATTCCACGGACATGGCTTAAAATGTCTCTTACTTGAGAAGTAAATGGGCTAGGTAAAAATATATCTGATTCAATTTTGAAAAACCTGTAAACTATTTTCCTGGCAACTGGTAGCCTGAATAAGGAAATCCGGGCTTGCTTTAATTTTGATTTCAAGAAATAAGCAGACTATAAAACATACAGCATCAATATAAGTTTGATTTAAAGTATCCCTTCACAAGTCCACAGTTAAACTGCCAAATGGTATGCAAGCATATTTAATTCAGTAAGTTAAAGAGATGGCAAAAGTAAAAAACAATAGTAATAAGACCCCAGAGAACTGATTTGTAATTTATATTGTCATTTTAAGTCATAGTGATAAATTTCAGACCTTCTTTCTTTAACACAATGCAAATGCAATACTCAGCATTTACCAGGAAGTTATTAAAATTTTCTGAGCAGAAAATTTCCAAAAATGAGATAGACATAAATTTATTAAATTTAATATTTATATTAGTTTTGTGGATCTGATAACAAAGGATCACAAAGTGAAGGCGTCAAACAACAGAAATGCATTGCATAACAGCAACATGGGCTTGATAACCAAGATGAAGATAATTTCTTCTGAAGGCTCTGAGGACACATCTTTTGTGTGCCCCTGTCTTAACTTTTTAAGAACTCCTGGAAGCCAATTGGATTCTTTATGGTTTCCTGGCAACCAGTTGTATTCTTGGGCTCCATCTCCCCAACTTCTGCTTTATCTTCACATGGACAGTGTCTATCAATACTTCCAAACTCCCCTTTTTGTGAAGACCCTGGCCATATTGGATTAGAACTCATCCAAATCACATCACTTCATCTTGATCACTTTTGTACAGATGCTATCCCAAATAAGGTCACATGGGAGTTAGGATTTCTACCTAAAACCGTGGGACAGAAGGACAAGGTGGACACAAGATACCTAACTTCTGAAAATTACAGAGAATCCATCAAAACAATCTCCATACAAGGAGAAACATATGTACTCAAGAACCGGAAGACTCAACATAAAGACAGTAATTCTCTCCAAATTGAGATATATATAAGTCAGCTCTCCCATTGATGGACGCAATGCCCTACATCTACAACTTAAAAGAAGAGAGACTTGATTTGGCTCATGGTTTCTGTCCATGGTGGGCTGACTCCCAGGCAAAATGTGGCAGAAGTGGGGTAGAATAAAGGTGTTTAGTTCCCAGATGCCAGGAAACACTGTGGAAGTATATCAGAGGGAACTGGAGGAATAGCACAGCAGTTAGAGAGTTTGCCTATCAAGCACAAGGCCCTGAGTTTGATTCCCCAGCTCCACATAAGCAGGGAGTGATGGTGAACTCCTGTAATCTTAACATCCATGAGACTGAGGCAGAAGGATTGTTGCGAGTTCGAGGCCAGCCTTAGCTACATAATGAGTTCAGGACCGGCCTGTACTAAAAGCGAGAGCCCCTCCCCCCTCCAAAAAGAAGAAGAAGAAGAAGAAGAAGAAGAAGAAGAAGAAGAAGAAGAAGAAAAGAATATAAGTGAGGTGAGTGTGTGAGCTCATAAACCTAAAGGCCACCTTCCATGACCAACACCACAGGTGTTCTCCACCATTCCCTGCGACTGAGCCCAACGCAATCAAGTTAAAACTCTACCCTAACTGCCACAAATTTAAACATGATTTTAATCAAAATCCAGGCTGGTAAGTTTGTGTATCGAACAAGTACATCATCTTTCTCTTTCTTTTTCCACCCAGGGCCCTTGTATATGCTGGGCAAACACAGTGGTCTGAGCTAAAGTGTTTCTCTAGCATGCCCTAGGTGTTAGGTTCAAATCCTAGCACAAATAAATAAATAAATAAATAAATAAATAAATAAATAATCAAAATAAATTTATGTGAAAAAGAAAAGAATCTACAACATGAAAAAATTGAAAAGAGAACAAAATGAAAGAAATCACACTAACATTTTTAAGACTTACTAAAGAAATGCAATAATTGAGACAGTATAATATTGGTGACAAAATAAATAGATCAATTGAATAATCTATAGAAAAGGTGCACAAAATTTTTTCAATTGACTTATAACAAAATATGTGAACACAATTTGAAGATAAAAAAGCTTTTTACAAGAAGTATTGAAATAATTGGTATCCTTATACCAAAAGATCAATCTCAAACTCAATAACACATGCAAAACTTAGCTCAAACTGGATCATAGATCTAAATGTCAAATTCAAAATCATAAAACTTTTAGAAGAAAACAGAAATTTTTTGTGATCTAACATTAAAAGACTCTTAGATATAGCACCAAAAGCTCAACTCAGAAGAAAAATTTAAAAATGGACTTCATCAAAATTTAAAACTTCTATTCTTCAAAAATACTGTTCCAAAAATGAAGAGACAAGTTACAGACTGAAAAAAGAGAGATCTGAAATCACATATCTAAAAAGACGACTCGTACCCATCTGCATGAAGGCCTCTGAAAATTTGAGCACATTTTTAAGTAGGCTGAGGACTTGAGCTCTCAACCAAGGAGGACATCTGGATGGAAAATGAGCACAATTCCACTTTAACCAAACTGATCGCCTCAAGTTATATAATGTCTATTACATTTAAGTCAATATCTTTTTAGATTTAAACACAATTTAACAAACTCTGGTGCTCAATTCTCTTAGATTTTTTTCTAGCTTAAATTTCCATCCCACTGCAGAAGATACTTTGTGTCTTTGTAAACATGCATTTCCCCTAATTTCTAAATTCTAGTACAACTGCATTTGTATTTCTAGGTCGGTGGTTCAGTTCCTTCACCATTTGGAAGAGTTTCCCTCCTGTTGTGATTTCTCCCCGCTGTTGAGATGTCCACTGTTACATTGGAAATTCTTTTAAATAAATAAGCATTTTTTTTTCTGTTCTGTCCACTTTGAAGATTTCTCATTTGGTGTTTGTAAGTTTTACTATATTGTTTATATAAAACCATTTTATTTATTACTGTTGGTACTCACGGTAATACTAACACACACAGATACACACACACTCTCGCTTCTAAAATTTTTAGTAGACGTAAATTGAACCTTCTCATCTCTAAGTTAAAAAAGATAAGCAACTATCAACCTTTTTCTCTTTTATGGATAGCTTTTTCAGACCTGACATATAGTCCTTTCGTTACCTTTGGCTGTCGATGTACGTAATCCTTTGCTTAAGCTTTCTATTAAGTTTTTATTTCAAAGACTTATTTTTGATTTCTCAAAAATCTCCCACCTCACTGTCTTTCAGTTATGCTTGGTCTTTTGACTTTGCCTTTCCTGCTTTGTTTCTGATCCCTTCATTGGAATACTAAGTTATTTAGGGAAACACTGTCTGGGGCCAAATGGGTCTGCCGGCTCAGTTCCTAGGATGGATCCTGCCGTTTACTGCTTTACGGTTTATTGCTCAGGTGTATTAATCCCCAGTATGGTTACTTCTATTTGGAACTCAGTAAATCTTCAGCAATTCTCAAATTAAAGGTACTTTTGTCTTTTTAAAAGTCCAGTATGTGAAATTTCCCTCGGGAGAATTTTTTAATATATATCACTAACAACAGTATCACTATTTCATTAATTCTTTTTGGCGTTGGTTCTACCGTCACAGATGTGATTCTACACCTTCTCAGATTCCAAGGCAGAAGAAAGTGGATGATTTTCTATTTGTACTTTCACTAAAGTTATATGCTTTAAGCATCCTCACATTACATGAATGTTTCAGTTTCAAGGTACCTGTTTGATTGAGCCCAAATTCTAGCTATCTTCACTTGAGCATCAGAAATGGAAATCCTAGACTTCAACAATTTATGAAATTTTTTTCCCACTAAGCCTATCATCCACCCTTAGCCCCACAGACTCACTATACACATTCCTTCTTGCTTTTTTCCCCTGTGAGGTCAACCATGTATTTAAATGTATGTGAGTTGATTTTTAGCTACTTACAGTGGTAAGATTTTTAGGTTATGGAATTTTTGTTGTTGTTGTTCTCTAGAACAATACTTTCCAACTGATTTTTTCATCAGAGTATGAATTTGAAAATAATATTTGACATCCTAAGATTAAATAGGAGAGATTAAGGCTGATTTTGTCACTCACCAGCCACATTATTTATCTTCTTTATCTGTACCTATTTGGCCATTTGAAAAACAGACATATGACAGTACATGAGGTTGTTATGACAATTCAATAATTTAATGTCCACTGAGTGCTTAGAACAATACCTGGCACTTAGTAAACACCATTTAAGTATTTCTTGAATAATATACAAATAAGCCAGAAAATATCCAGAGTCTTCTATTGTATTAATGCATATATTCAAAACAAAGAAATTCCATTTAGTTCTCTAACTGGCCACCTATTTACATAAAGAGAAGACTGAAAAGAAACTAAAGTATTTTTAGTTAAAATTGCTAGGTTAGCCTACTTGAAGAGTAACATTTACTCAATCCGGTTCTCAGCACATCACGTTTCTCTTCTTTTTCTCACATATTCACCCTGTCACTCATATGTCTCAAATTTCTATAAGCAAAGAATTGTAAATGACAAGTAAAGTGGCTACACATCTCTCCCTTTCCCACTCAGAGGTTTGAAGAAACATACAACTCCTGAAAGAAAAAGAAGTTACAGGATTACAGGGTTATCCTCCTACTAACTTCCCTGCAGCCGGGACATGGACATAGTGATTCTCGAAGTTTCTGGTCAGCTAGCATCAGCCTGGGGGAGAACATTTCTTGAGGAACAAGCTAAGATTTCCCAACAAAAGCATTTCTTCATGCTTGGAGAGAGCTGGTTTTCCAGGCTTTACAGACACATTAAGCTTAAAGCCAACACCTCTTCTTTGATTTGAATGGGCTCCTCATACTCGCGTTTGCACTTCTTGATCTAATCAATGATACTCAACAACAGGCTCAGCCATTGCCACATTCTTTCCTAAACTCTCTGTATTAGTTTGGGTTCTTTCAAAAAGTTGAATTTACAGATTTTGTATTAAAAATGGTCTATTAGGAAGGCTTATAAATCCAAGGACAAAGATAGCCCAAGATGGCAACCTGCATGTGTGAGAGCTGGAGTGTCTGACGGCTGCTCAGCCACGAAGCAGAACTCCCATCCAGGACTGCAGGACAGCCGATGAGTCTGCTGCAGATCCTGGCTGTTTAAAAAACCGTGGCAAAGGCCGGAGACTGAAGATCAGCCGCTGAAGATTAGCCATGGACAGACAGGCACAAGCCACAAGGCTTGTGCCACAGGCACAAGACTGGAATGAGCCTGTCATAAAGAGCTGCGGCATGGAGCAAGTCGGCATCTGCAGACAACTGCAAGAGTGAGAGCTTTCCCAGAGGAAGAAGCTGTAACAATCTTCCTTCTTCCCTCCCACATCTGGGTGGGTCTTCGCCCCTCCTTGGCTGGCCCACAAATCATTAACACTCTAATCCAAGCTGGTTCTCAATTCCCAGTCTAGACGTGTTTCCCAAACCCTAGTTCAGGTGTGGTTCCTGATGCCCTCAAGTTCACATAATCTCTTCAGCAGTCACATTATCCATGTTCTTCTTTTCTTCCAAAAAAAAA